>JAMPIT010000771.1:0-273808 GCA_026261815.1 Monarcha castaneiventris obscurior
CAAAAACCGAGGCAGGCTTCCCCCCTAAAACCAGGCCAGTCTTGGCAGAAACTGAGTCAGGTCTTCCCAAAACGAGCCAGATTCCCCCAAAACGAGCCAGATCCCCCTCAAACCAAGCCAGATTCCCCCAAAATGAGCCAGATTCCCCCAAAACGAGCCAGATCCCCCTCAAACCAAGCCAGATTCCCCAAAAAACATCCAATCCCCCCCCCAAACCAAGCTGGATTCCCCTAAAAACATCCAAACCCCCCCAAAACAAGCCAGATTCTCCCAAAACGAGCCAGATTCCCCCAAAATGAGCCAGATTCCCCCAAAACAAGTCAAATCCCCCTCAAACCAAGCCAGATTTCCCTAAAAACATCCAAACCCCCCCAAACCAAGCCGGATTCCCCTAAAAACATCCAACCCCCCCCACCAAATCGAGCTGGATTCCCCTAAAAACACCCAAAACCCGCCGAAACCTTGTCCTTGAAGTCGCTGTGGTTCTGCAGGATGGCGCGCTGGTACGTCCCCGTGCGCACGTAGTCCTGCATCATGTTCTGCTGCTGGGACAGGTACCCGTAGAACTGCCGGACACACGGACGCGCCGTCAGCCCCGGGAGCAGCCCCCTCCCGGCACCGGGAAACCTCCCCCATTCCCGGGATCCTCCCCCAATCCCAACCTGGAAGTACTGCACGGCCGAGGACTCCTCCGTGCGCTCGCTGAACACCGAGCGCTCCGTGTTGTGGCCCCGGCAGTTCTTCAGGATGTTGTAAAAGGAGCAGAAATCTGGGGGTGGAGTGGGGGGGAAAAAAAGGGGTTATTGGGGGGGTCCCGGGGGAGCCCAGAGGGGTCTGGGGGCGGCCACGGGGGGAGTTTCGCACCGTTGGGGGTCCCGAACTGCAGCAGGACGCTGTTGCAGCCCAGGGTGATGATGAAGGATTGTTTGCCCACCCGGCTGCACTCGGTCTCGCGGGACACGGAGCACTTGAACACGCAGACGTCCTCATCTGGGAGCAGGGGGGAAAAGCCGGGATTGAGGGGGGAAAAACCGGGATTGAGGAGGGGGAAAAACCGGGATTGAGGAGGGGGAAAATCGGGATTGGGGGGTGGGAAAAACCGGGATTGAGGGGAGGAAAAACCGGGATTGGGGGGTGGGAAATGGGAGAGGAGGATGTGGAGAAGGAAAACGGGGCGGGCACGGAGGGAAAATGGGGTGGGATGGAAGGAAAAAGGGAGGGGACGGGGAGAAAATTGAGGTGAGCACGAGGCCAAGCCCTGGTGCCGGTTCTGAACCCTCTGAGCGGAGCGGGATGTAGAACAATTAACCTAATTAGCCTCTAATTACAGCGCGGGAGCACCCCTAAAGCACAGCCCAAGGTGGGGAAAGGGGGGAGCAGCCGGAATTCCAATCAAACACGGGGAAGAGGCTGGAGGACCTGGGGCTGAGCTGGGAATTGCCCCAGGACCCGGGAATAGCCCCGGGAATCGCCCCGGGAGCCGGGAATAACCCCGGGACTCGAGAATCGCCCCGGGAGCCGGGAATAATCCCGGGACTCGGGAATCGCCCCGGGAGCCGGGAACAGCCGCCGGCAGCGAGCAGCGGGGCATCAGCCGGAAAAACCGACCGAGCCGCTTCCCAAAAAACCCCGGTTCTCCCGCCGGGAGCGGCCACGCGGCGCGGGAAGTTGGCTCGGGATGGAGCGGGAGCGCCGGGGGCTTCCAGCCGGGAGCACCTGCCCCGAGCCGGGAGCGCCGGGAGCGGCCCCGGCTCTTTGTGGGCGATGAAAAGGCCGCCAGATGCTCCGGCAGATGCTGCCCGAGCCCCCCGGAGCCCCCCGGAGCCCCCCGGAGCCCCCGGCCCGGCACACAAAGGCTCCTCCGGAGCGGCTTCCGGAGCCCCCGGCGGGCAAGAAGCGGCGGCGGCGCTCCCGGTGGAGAACGGGCACCGGGAGGAGCCGCGGGCTCGGGGATGGAGCGGCCGCCGTGCCTCAGTTTCCCTCCCTCCGTCCCCACCCGTGTCAAAGCCGCGGCCGCGCATTAATTACTCCCGGTGATCATTAACACAACGGAGCGCCCCGGTAGCGCGGAGGGGGCTGGGGGCTCGCCTCACGCCGCGGATCCGGCACCGGGAGCCGCGGGGATCCCGGGAGGACGCGGAGGATCCCGAGCACAAAGCGCAGGAGGCGCCGGGCTCGGGGAAAGAGAGGGAAAAATGCCCCGGAGCACGGGAAAAGCCGGGATCCTGCGCGCAGACAAAGAGGAGCCGCCGCCGCCGCCGCCCCCCGAGCCCCCGGAATTCGGGGGGCGCCGCCGGGAGCCCCCCCCCGGGCGCCGGGAAAGTCACGGAATTGGGGCCGTTTCGGGTAAAAGTGGGAAGAAGGAGGTGGGGAGGGGGGAGGGGGGGATGGGGATGAACTTTCCGCAGCCTCCGGGAAACGCGGGGGGACCGGGCCCCCCCCCCAGCTCCCCCCGAGCCCCCTGAGCTGGGCCGGGCGGGGCGGGGGCGCTGAGACCCCCCCAAAAAAGGTAACGGGCACCCCAAAATCCCCCCCGAGCCCCCCATTGGAGCCCCCAGACCCCCCCAGACCCCGAGCCCCCAACCCCCCCCCAGCCCCCAGCCCCCCCCAGGCCCCGGCACCCCCGAAACCCCCCCAGAGCCCCCCAAGTGCCCCCCAAGTGCCCCCAGGCCGCCGATCTGCCCCAGCCCCAGCGCCCCCAGCCCCACTGACCCCTCAGGGCCCCCCCCAGCTCCTCACTGACCCCTCAGGGCCCCTTCCCGACCCCCCCCATCCCCACAGACCCCTCAGGGCCTCTTTGGGGCCCCCCCCGCCCCCTCTGACCCCTCAGGGCCCCTCCCCCATCCCCACAGACCCCTCAGAGCCCTCCCCCCTCAGAGACCCCTCAGAGCCGCCCCGCCACCCCTCAGAGCCCTCGGGGCCCCTTCCCATCCCCAGAGACCCCTCAGATCCTCCTCCCCCGTCCCCACAGACCCCTCAGAGCGCCCCTCTCCCCACATCCCCCTCCCCCGCCGGGCCCCCCGCCCCTCCCGGGCCTCCCCCCGGGCACTCACGGCCGTAGAGGGCGATGGCGGCGCTGTCGGGGCCGGTGCGGACCTCGAGGCGCAGCGGCTGCTGCTCCTGGTGCCGCTGGATCTCCCCGTTCGCGTCCCCGACCGTGAGGAGCCGCACGCCGGGGAACACCGACACCGCGGCCATCTTGGACCGCGCCGCGCCCCGCCCACCGGGGCCCCGCCCCCCGACCCGGGCCCCGCCCCCGACCCGGGCCCCGCCCATCGGCGCGCCCCGCCCCGCCAAGGCCCCGCCCCCCGCGTCCAGGCCCCGCCCCCCGGCGGGCCAAGTGCGCCCCCTGGCGGCAGCGAGGGCACCGGGACCGGTACCGGGAATGGGAAACCGGGAATGGGCACCGGGAATGGGAACCGGGAATGGAAACCAGGAATGGAAACCGGGAATGGGAACGGGACACCGGGAATGGGAACCGGGAATGGGCACCGGGAATGGGAACCAGGAATGGGATACTGGGAATGGGAACCGGGAATGGACACCAGGAATGGACACGGGGAGTGGGTACAGGGCACCAGGAATGGGAACGGGACACCGGGAATGGGACACTGGGACACAGGACACAGGGAATTGGACATGGACACCGGGAATGGGAACGGGACACCAGGAATGGGACACGGCACTGGGAACAGCCACCGACACCGGGCCTGGCACCGGCACCGGGATCCCCGGAATGTGGCGGCACTGGAGACAAAAACCTTTATTGGCACTGGAGGGTCCGGGGGCGCTGGGAATCCAGCCCGGGATCAGGACCGGGAGCAGGACCGGGATCACCGGGATCCAGCGCGGGATCCGTGGCAGGGATCAGCCCCGGGACGGTGCCGGTTCCCTCCCGCCAGGCCCCGGTGGCGGGCGGGGTCCCGAGGCCGCGGCGGCGCTGGGCCAAAACTCGGCATCGCCCAAATCTGGGGAGAAAAAGCCCGGATTTGGCTCCGCGACAGCGGGGAGGGGATTCCCACCGGGATGAGCCCCCCGCGCCCACCGGAGCCCCCGGTGCCGGGGCTCAGCTCCGACTCCCGCCCGGCGCTGCCGTCGTGGCTCCGGTGGAACTCAGGCTCGGGAGAGCTCGGCCCGGTGCCGGTCGGGATTCCCGGGATTCCCGGGATGAGCTCGGAGGTGCTGCTGGAGAAGCGTCGCGGGGCCTGGCAGCGGAGCCGGGGGGGCCGGGGGGAGCCGCAGCAGCCTCGGCCCGGCCACGGAATCCCGGGAATCCTGGCGGAAACCGTGGTGGCAATCCCGGTGGGAATCCCGGGAATCCTGGCCCAAATCCTGACCGGAATCCTGGCTGGAATCGTGGCAGGAATCCCGGGAATCCTGGTGGGAATCCTGGCCGGAATCGTGATGGGAATCGTGGCCCGAATCCTGGCCTAAATCCTGGCGGGAATCCTGGGAATCCTGGCAGGAATCCTGACCGGAATCATGGCGGCAATCCCAGTGGGAATCCCGGGAATCCTGGCCCAAATCCCAGCGGGAATCGCGGCTCCTCTGGCTCCAGCACGAGGGAAACGCCACGGCCACGAGGAGCAGAAATTCCAACCTCATCCTCATCCTCGGGAGCTCCCCGGGAATCCAGGATGAGCCAGAACGAGCCGGAATGAACCGGAATCAGCCGGGATGAGCCGGGTGTTGCCAGGACTCAGGATGCAGAAGGAAGCGGCCGCTCGGCCCCAGGAAATTGAATTTTTCACCCATTGCACAAAAATGGCTTTTGGTTTTTTTTTGTTGTTTTTGCACCCAAAGCTCCACACCCGGCGGGAAATTCGGCTCCTCGGAGCTGGCACCTGGAATTGTGGGGAAAGGAAGGGAAGAGCCCCAGATCCGCCCCAGGGACCCCAAAATCACCTCAGATCCCCAAATCTGCCCTGAAATCCCTCAAATCTGCCCCACGCCTCCGAATCAGCTCTAGACTTCCCCAAATCTGCCCCCAGAACTCCAAATCTGCTCCCATTTTCCCCCCGGACCTGCAAATCTGCCCCAAAATCCCCAAATCTGCCCCAAAGTCCCCAAATTTGCCCGAAAATCCCCAAATTTGCCCCCAAATCGCCCCCGCGCGGTGCATTGTGGGAGCCCGGCTCCGCTAGGCGGCGCCCGCGACCACCGGGGGCGGGGAGGGGGCGGGGACAACCCCGCACTGGCCAATCAGGAGTCAGGACACCGGCGCGGGAGCAGCCAATGAGCGCAGAGGTCTCAGGGGGAGGCCGGGCGAGGCGAGGACCCCGCGCCGCGGGCGGCTTCGATGGTGCCTGAAAAACTCCGGGAGCAGCGGCTGGGACGAGGCACCGGGATCGGTAACCGGGATCAGTTACGGGGATCTGCCACCGGGATCAGTTACAGGGATCAATTAGCGGGATCAGCCCGCGGGATCGCGGTCAGGCGGGGTCCCTGGGTCCGCTCCCGCCTCAGGCGGCGCCGCGGGCAGCCCTGGGCGGGGCCTCCCTCAGCCGCGATGGCGGCGCCCGTGGCCGCGGCCGCTCCCGGAGCTCGATCCCGAACGGCCCCGAAATCCCGGGATTTGCACGCGGATCCCGCAGCGGCGGCGGAAGGGGAGACGGGGCCTTGGGGTGAAACCCCCGGGATCGGGGTGAAACCCCCCGGGATTGGGGTGAACAGCCCGCGCCCCCCCCCCCCCCGGCCCTCCCCGGGCGGATCGACGCGAATAAATTGAATTTCGGGATGTTTTAACCGATATCCATCAAATTCTGGGCAGCGGGAGCAGGACGGGGCGGGGCCCGGGGGAGCTTTGCCGTGAGACCCCCGCCCACTCCCCCACAGATCTCACTCGGTTTTTTGATTTTTTTTTTTTTTCCCTTTATTTGGATTTTTTTTTTTTTTTGCCGGTTTTTAGTTCATTAATGGGACGCGGAGCGGAGGCACTTCGGGGGGACCCCCGGGGGGGGCCGGAGCCGCCCCCCCAAAACCGCCCCCGGCTCGTTAATGGATTAATTGGCCCCCCCCGAGCCGGGGGGTCGTTAAGGCACCGGGGCCGGGGGGGGTTGGAAAAAATCCACATTATTGCTGGGCCGGGAAGGTCTTTCTGTCTTTTTTTTTTTTTTTTAATCTTTTTCTTTTTTTTTTTTTTTGAATTTTTTTTCCTGGGTTTTGGGTTGGTTTTTTTTTCTGGTTTTGGGGTTTTTTTTTTTTTTGTGTGGGTTTTTTTTTTCTCCTTTTTTTTTTTTTGTTTTTTATACAATTAATACAAGTCTGTAAAAATATTTACAACCTCGGCTCGCGGCCGGAGCGGGATCGGGAACACGGAGCAGGGAGGGAAAGGGGGGGGAGACGCTTCCAGAAAAAATTCCCGGGAATTCCCCATGGATGCGGATCCCCCCTCCCCCACCCGGGATCGCGGGGCCGCAGCTTCCTCCCCTCCCCCTCCTCCTCCTCCTCCTCCTCGGGGTCATTCCCGAGAGGAAATTCCTGAGGATTTCGGGCTTCATTAGCGAATCCCTCCGGGAATTCCAGGATTTTCCCCCAGAGCTCAGAAAAAAAAAAAAAACCCCGAAGCTCTTAAAAAAAAAAAAACAAAAAAACCCAAAAAACCCAAAAAAAATCCCCCAAAATTTGGGGGTGCGGCGGGGGAGGGGGAGAAACCCCAAATCCCGCAGTTTTCTGGGGAAAAAAATGGATACAAAATTTGTGGGGATGGAGGAGGAGGAGGAGGAGGAGAAGGAGGAGGAGGGGGAGGAGGAAGGTGCCGCCCCCCCTCGGGAGTTGGGACAAAGTGCAAAATTCCCCCCCCACCCCCACCCCAGAATTCCGTGGCTGCCCCGGCCGGGGCTGGGGGGGATCTGGGAGCTGCCGGGATCCAGCTGCTGGGACCTGCCCTGGAGCGGCCGCAGCCGGGATCCGGGATCAACCCCGGGATGGGCACTGGGATCAACCCCGGGATCAGCCCCGGGATGGGCACTGAGATCCAGGATCAGCCCCGGGATCTGGGACCAACCCCGGAATGGAATCCAGGATCAGCTCCGGGATCAGCCCCAGGATGGGCACTGAGATCCAGGATCAGCCCCAGGATCCGAGATCAGCCCCAGAATCAAATCCAGGATCAGCCCCGGGATCAGCCCCAGGATCAGCTCCAGGATCTGGGATCAGCCCTGGGACTCAGGATCTGCCCCAGGATCGGATCTGGGATCAGCCCCAGGATCTGAGATCAGCCCCAGAATCAAATCCAGGATCTGCCCCAGGATCAGCCCCGGGATCAGCCCCAGGGTCCGGGATCAGCCCCAGGCTGGCTCTGGGAGGGCTGTGAGGGGCTCGGGGTTGGTTTTTCCCCCCGATCCGAAGGCGGCGGCGGCGGCAGGGCTGGGGGCGGATCCCGCAGATCCCACGGATCCCGCGGATCCTCGGGGTTAATCCAGCAGGGAGGGCTCGGCCGGGCGGATGATGGTCGGGCGGCTCGGGGCCGCCGGGGGCCTCCTGCGGGGGCAGCGGGGGCTCAGAGCCCGGAGGGACCCCGGGGATTCCCAGCGGGTCCCAGACGATCCCAGAGGGACCCCGGTGGATCCCAGACAATCCCAGCGGGTCCCAGAAAATCGCAGTGGGTCCCAGACAGTCCCAGTGGATCCCAGTGGATTGCAGACAATCCCAGCAGGACCCCAGGTGATCCCAGAAAATCCCAGCAGATCCTAGACAATCCCAGTGGGACCCCAGTGGATCCCAGACAATCCCAGCAGGTCCCAGACAATCTCAGGGGATCCCAGTGGATTCCAGACAATTCCAGCGGGACCCCGACCGATCCCAGACAATCCCAGTGGGTCCCAGCAGATCCCAGACAATCCCAGCAGGACCCTGGCGGATCCCAGACAATCCCAGTGGATCCCAGACAATCCCAGCAGGACCCTGATGGATCCCAGACAATCCCAGTGGGTCCCAGCCCATCCCAGTGCCCGGAGCACCCCCAGCCCCTCAATCCCAGCCCCGGCTCCCCCCGGGAACGTCTCCCACGTCTCACCTGGGCACTCCGGGCGGGATCCCGGGCGGGATCCGCGCGGGCCGGGCGGGGATCTGTGGCGGGGCCGTGAAGGGGTCGCTGGCGGCGGCGAAGGGGCCGAGGCGGGAGGGGATCGGGGGCGCGGCGAAGGCGGGGGGGCCCCCCCCGGGCAGCGGCAGCAGCGGCGGCGGCCCCGGGGCCGGGGCCCGCAGCGAGGGAGGGCGGCCCGGGGGCAGCAGGGCCGAGGGCGGGCGGCGCTGGGGCGGGGGGCTGCTGCGGGGGGAACGGGAGCCGTCACCCGGGATCGCCCAAACCCCGCGGGGAGACCCCGGGAGACACGGAAATCCCATGGGGAACGCTGGAAATCCCACAGGGAATGACCCAACACCCACGGGGACACCACAGGTATCACCTCTGGAAACATCCCACACCCCTGGGAATGCCCCAGTCCTGCTGGAAACACCCTCAATCCCACTGGAGACACCCAAAATCCCTCTGGAAACAGCCAAAACGCTCTGGAAACACCCAAAATCCCACTGGAAACACCCAAAATCCCTCTGGAAAAACCCTCCCCCTCCCAGGAACACTCTCAGTCCCCTGAGGCCCCCTTGGAAACACCACAAACCCCTCTGCAAACCCTCACGAAACACCCCAAGCTCCCCCAAACCCTGCAGGAAACACCCCAAACCCCCCAAATCCTACACAAAACATCCCAAACCCCCCCCAAATCCCACACCAAACACCCCTAGCCCCTGCAGGAAACACCACAAATCCCCAAATCCTACACAAAACACCCCAAACCCTACACAAAACACCCCAAACACCCACAAATCCCCCACCAAACCCCCCACCAAACACCCCAAATCCCTCCTAAATCTCACACCAAACACCCCAAACCCTGCAGGAAACACCCCAAACCCCCTCAAATCCTACACGAAACACCCCAAACCCTACACAAACTCCCCCCAAACCCCACACCAAACCCCCCAAACTCCACACCCAACACCTCAAACCCCACCCCAAACTCCCCAAACCCCCCAAATCCCACACCAAACACCCCAAACCCCCCAAACCCTGCGAGACACACCCCAAATCCCCGTTCCCCGCCGTTTCCCGGCCGTTTCCCGGCGCTCCCACCTGTGGCCGGCGCCGGGCTGCAGCCAGGTGTCGTCCACGGGCGGCGGCACGGGCGTGGACACGGTGCTGGTGCTGATGTCGCCGATGATGCCCAGCGCCTCCTTGAGCGCGTGGTACATGCGCAGCATCTCGTCCCGGCGCTGCGCCTGCTCCGCCGACTCCTCCATCAGGCTGCTCTGGTCCGACGACGAGTACAGGAAGGCCAGGAGCTCCGAGTGGATGAAATCCTTGGTCTGGAAAAGGGGGAAGTGGTCTTGGGGTCTTGGGACTTTATGGTGTGGATCCCCTATCACGGCTCTATGCCAGAAAATTGGTTTTGTGTCTTTGAACTGAGCTTGAGAGGGGAGGGAAAAACAAAATGAGCTTTTCAAAGCACAAGGACACAGAGATAGAGACTCCTCTGCGTTCTCCGGCGGTAGCACGGAGGGAGCTCCCTGCCTGTCTTTTTTTTTTTTTTTTGGGTTTTTTTCCTTCCCTTTTTCTCCGGCATTTCCTAGGACTTTGGTGCGTTTTTTTCTTTTTTTTTTTTTTCCCTCTTCTGGACTGTTTGAACAACATCAGAACACATCAGGAGAACTTTCCTTCAGGCCCGGAGGGGGCCTAGGGCCACCCCCCATGCCAGCTCCGAGAAGGAGGGACCACACCTACGAGAGGACTCCAATTTCTTCCCAGGTTTTCTTGTTATAGCGAGGGGTTTTAGTATTTAGCATTATTATCCTTTTCCTGTGTGTTTGTTAATAAATAGGTTTTTATCTCCTTCACTTTCCTTCGAGGAATTTTTTTTTTCCCTGAACCTGGGGTGGGGGGAAGGGTGGTGGTGACCTGACGTTCTCCCAGAGGATGAATTGATAGATTTTGGCCCAGAAGGGAAGGGCTGGGAGGTGGCTCGGCGGGGTCAGGGGAGAGGATCCGGGTGGGGACAGAAGCCAACGGGGTTTTTCGGGTTGGGGAAGTTGTGGGGGGCGCGGGGTCTGAGCCTGGCACTGCCCCGATTCCCAACCCCTCATCCCCATCCCTGAGGCGCTTCCCGAGGGATGGAGAGCTCTTCCCGTGGAGGGATTTCCCCCAAATCCAACCTGAACCGCCCCCCATCCACTGCTTCCCCTCGTCCTGTCCCGTGGGAGAAGGGATCGAGCCCTGCCTGGCTCCATCCCCTTCCAGGGAATTGCTGGGAGCCAGGAGGGTCCCCCTGGAGCCTCCTTTTTCCGGGCTGAGCCCCTGCAGCTCCCTCAGCTGCTCCCACACTTCTCCAGATCCTTTTCCCATCCTCCAGTCCCTTTTCCCTGCTCTCCAGCCCCTTTTCCCTGCTCTCCAGCCCCTTTTCCCTGCTCCCAGCCCCTTTTCCAGCCCCTTTTTCCGGCTCCCAGCCCCTTCTCCAGTCCCTTTTCCCTGCTCCCAGCCCCTTTTCCCTGCTCTCCAGCCCCTTTTCCAGCCCCTTTTCCCAACTCCCAGCCCCTTTTCCCTGTTCTCCAGTCCCTTTTCCAGTCCCTTTTCCCTGCTCCCAGCCCCTTTTCCAGCGCCTTTTCCCAGATCCCAGCCCCTTTTCCAGTCCCTTTTCCCTGCTCCCAGCCCCTTTTCCCTGTTCTCCAGCCCCTTTTCCCAGCTCCCAGCCCCTCTCCCCGCTCACATTGTTGATCATGAGGTGCATGATGGTCTTTGGCATGAGGTCCCGGATGGATTTGTTGATGATCCCGACGTAGGAATCCACGAGGTTCCGGATGGTCTCCACCTGCCGCTCCAGCTGCGGATCCATGGAAAAGGTGTTTTCCTGAGCCCCGTCCTCGCTCTCCGTCTGGAAAAGCAGGCGCCGAGTTACCACCAGGGTTGGAGAGACCCGGGAAGAATCCCCCTGGGGAACGGCTCGGATCCATCCAGCGGCGCCCTTGGGAATTCCATCCTCTCCCTGGCATCTCCCAGGGGGATCCCATGGCCGGGACGCTCCCCCCAGGGAGCATCCCAGGCCCAGCTGCGGAGGGACCGGGAAATCCGGCGGGGATTTACTTGGTCTTTCTCGGGATACACTCCCGCCCGCAGGAAGGAGGCTTTCCAGCTGTCCACGTCCTCCTGGGAGTCGCAGGCCAGCTCGATCTGGCGCAGGTCCTTGTACACGTTCCTGCAAGGAGCAGAGCCGGGGCTTGGGATCGTGGAGAGGGCCCCGAATCCCGACGGAATCCCAGCCTGAGCGTCGGAGAAGCCGCTGCTTCCCCTGGAGAATTCCCTCGGAGAATTCCCCTGGAGAATTCCCCCTCTGCGGGGTCACGGCCTCCAGGAGGAGCTGGGAGCGGCGCCGGGCTCTGGGGGAGCCACGTCCCAGGGAAGGGAAAATCCATGGAAACTGGGAGCCCGTGGGCAGGGATTTTGGGAGGGTTCCCTACCTCTGCTCCGTGTTGAAGATGGCGAAGACGTGTTTGTTGGACATGAATCCCTTCTCCACATCCCTGATTTTCAGGTTATCCAAAGGCAACATGTACTTCTTCTCCTTCTCCTGGGAAAGAGGAGCAGAGGGGAGGAGGGATGAGCTCCCTCAAGGCCAAGGAGGGGGAACGAACCCCCCCGGATTCGGGAACGCAGATCCCAAACTCCCACTGGAAGAGGTTCCCCGGGAGATTCCCAGCCCATCCCGTGGAGCCTGGGATGGGGGAGCTGCTCCCAAATCCGCAGGGATCCCTGGCGGGGCCGCTCTGCCTTTCCCAGGGATGATTTGGGATTTGGTCCCTCCGGGTCCGGGGGCAGCTCCGGGATGGAGCTGGATCCCCCCCCTACCCCCACCGGGAGCCCACCCTGCTCCCAGCACGGATCCCCTGGAATGCGGCTGGAGCCTCGGAGCCGCTTCCAGCGAGGGGCCGCCGGAACGCCAACATCTGGAATTGTTTAGAGCAGCTCCAGCTCCACTTTGTCTCCAGATGGTCCCAAAAAGTGACGTTGGCCTTTGTGGAGAGGCCACGAACCCGGAGCCGGCCCCCCCCCCTCCCCCCCTCCCCCGCGCCCCACACGATTTCCTGAAAAACCCACAGCGCTTTTCCAGGCGGGATTCGGTGCCGGCGGCTCTGCCACGTCAGGAGGAGACAAAAGCCGCTGCCCCGGCACCGAGATCCCCCCCAAAAAACGCCCCCGGAGCGGCCCGAGGAAGCGGCCGGGGGAGGAGGGGGACGGGCCGGAGGACGCCGCGGGACGATCCCGAGGGATGCGGGAATTCCGGGCCGGCGTTCCCAGTGTTCAGACTACCTGTTCAGCTGGGAAGGGATGTACAGTAGTCTGCACATTGGTTACGCCGGCGCGGGCGGCGCCGCGGCCGGACCCGCAGGTGAGCGGGAATCGCCCCTTTCCCGGCCCATCCCAAAGGTTTTTCCAAGGGAAATCCACTCGGATCCGCCGGATCCCCCCACCTCTCTCTCGCTGTGCCCGCGGTGCCATCTCGGGTTTTTTGGGAGAGGGAGGGGGTGAGGACAGAGCCTCATTCATCCCGCGGCCGCTTCCCATTCCAAGGGGCCCCCCTGGAGAGGCCCCGCAGGAAACCGGGATGGCTCCGGCCGGGAATGTGCGGGGGGGGGGGGAATCAGGGATTTTGGGGGGGTTTAGGGGGGTCGGGGGGTGCTCAAGAGCTTCGGTTTCGCCGGGAGGAACAAAGGAAAGCCGCGCCCGGACGTTCCCGGGGAATAAACGCCGTGTCCGTGTCTCCTTTTCCTGACCCCGTGCTGGGCTCCGGCCCCTCCGGAGCCCTTTCCACCCCCGAAATCCCGGGAAGGGCCCCCCTGACAGGCTCGGGTGACGCCAGGGGAGGAGCGGGATCAGCGGGAACGCGGGGGTGGGAAGGCTGGAGAGCCCGAAACTTCCACGGGAGGAGCTGGAGCTGCCCGGGCCCCTTCCCGGGAAAAGCCCCGAGGAGCCGCTCTGGGAACGAGGGGGGATCGGGGACCATTGGGAGCCATTCCCGGCTGGATCGGCGAGGAAGGAACGAGCAGCAGCCGCCCCCTCCCCACACTCCCAGCAGGGAAAAGCGGGGAGCTGCCGGCTCCGGCACCCCAAAATCCCGGGAAGCGAGGGAATATTCCCGGCTGGAACGCGACTCCGGAGGGCGCCGAGGTTTGGGGACGGGGAACTCGCGATCCGCTCCGGTGCTAATTAACCGCGAGCGCTAACCACGCCCCCGAAGGGCGGATTCCCGGCCCCGCATCCCGTTTTTCCCGGCCGTACCTCCTCGTCCTTGTACCAGGAGAGCGACTCGGCCGTGAGCACGAACCAGTACTCCTTGGAGCCGCCCTTCATGATGCTGATGTTGTTGATGGTGAGCCAGCCCCTGCGGATCACCTGGAGCGCGCCGGAGCCGGCGGGGAAGGAAGGAAAGGTCACGGAGGGATCCCGGGAGCAGCTCCCGGAGCCATCCCAAAGCCCGGCGCATCCCGAGCCCCCGGGGAAGCCGGGAGCAGCTGGAGGGGAGGGGGGGACCCCTGGAGCATTCCCAGCTCCCGAGGCCGGGTGGGAAAAGCTGCCCGGGCGGGTCGGCGGGATGATCCCGCGGCTCCGATGGATCCAAACCCAAATTCCCGTCGCTGGCGGGGAGAAAAAAGCTCCAGCACCCCTTGGATGGATCCCGGTGTCCTGGGGAACGCCCGCCCCGTGCCCAGGAACATCCCACTGGGAATTATGCTCCAGGACTCCGGGCGGGAGGGATCCACGGCGGATTCCGAACCCCACCATTTCCCTATCCCAGCGCATTCTTGTATCCCAGCACATCCCTGTCCCACCATTCCCCTATCCCAGCACTTCCCGGTATCCCAGCTGCCCCATCCCGAGCTTATTCCACCCCAGGTTAGTGCCAGGGGCTGACGGGGTCAGTGGGAAGCGCGGCCGGAGCGGGAACAACCCTCGGACACGGAGCTTTGTCGTGGCTCCGACGGGAACACCGGGATTCCCTCGGGAGCCGAGGGGATTCCAGCTCCCTCCGGTTTTCCAGCGCCAGAGCCACGACCAATTCCCGGGGGCGAGGAAGGAGCGAAGCGGGAGCTGCGGCGGAGCGCGGACGGAGCGCTCCGGGCGCCGGGAAGGACGGAGAGCCCGGGAATTGCGGGGAATTGAGGGGGAGGGATTTCACCGCCGAGATTCCCGTTTGGGAAGCACCTCGGGATTGGATCCGAGCGGGTTTTAAAGGAACGGAGGGAGGCGGGAAGAGGGAGAGGGAGGAGTGGGGAGGATCAGGGATGGGGAAAGGGATGGGAGCGAAGCCAGGGGGATTACTGGGAAAAGGGGATTGGAAGGAGGGAGGAAGTTCCTTTAAAACCGATGGATTCCGGTGAAAACCGGGATGGTTTTTGGCTCCCATCCCGAATTCCCAGCTCTCCCCCCTTCCCGTCGCGATCCCGTCCCACGGCCGCCGAGGGAACGGCCCTGCCCGGAACTCTGGGGCTTCCCGGGGTTTTCTTGGAACGCCTGGATGGTGCTGAGAGGGAATGGAAGGGTCGGGAAAAGGCCGGAGCTGCGACAGGGATTCATGGATCCCGGGGCAGATGGCAGCCTCAGAAAATCCGTATTTTTTGAGGAATAAAAGCATTTCGGTGCAAATCCACAGCCACTTTCCCATGGGAATGCGGCGGCCGAGGCCAGGGAGCTTCAGCTGCCGCTGGCTCCGACATTCCAGCTTTATCCAGAGGCAGGATCCACGGGATTTTCCTGCTTTTCTCGCCCAGGGGGAGAACTGGGGCGAGGCTGAGGCCACCCCGAGGCTGTAAATCCCAAACTGGGGTTTGGAAACGATTCCCTCTCAGGCACTTCCACGTTCCCGGAACGGCGATGGGCTCCCAGTGCGGAGCAGTGGGATTGGGATCCACCTGGATCCCGGGCAGGGAATCGCTGCCCTCCCGACCCCGGGAGGAGCTGCCTGGGTGGAATGCCAGGGCTTGGAGCAGCCAGGTTGGAATTCTGGGGTTGGCTCAATCCCAAAAAAAAGAGGGAATCCAAGGGAAGCCATGAACTTCCAGCCCTCCCTTCCACGAATTCCCAAAAAAATCAAGGGAATCTCATCCCTCCACAGCCGTTCGGGGCCAAACCAGAACGATTTTGGATTCCTGCTTCCCAAAGCTTGGGAGAACCAGGCACGGGCTGGGATCAGCCCGAATCCCGTTTTTTCCTGGATGTGGGAAGAGCCAAGAGGGGACAAAGCCGATTTCCCCTGGCAGATCCCGGCTGCTCCCTCTGGGAATCCCATCCTCCTTCTCCCACCAGCGTCCTCTGAGCCAGGAAGCGGGAGGGCGGCGTTTCTGGGATCGGGATCGGGATTGGGATCGGGAATGCTGCTCCTGGCAGGGCCGCCCTCGCCGGGCGCGTTCCCGGCACTATCCCGCTCCGTGGTACTTACCAGGATCTCCCCCTTTGGGCACGCAAAATTAAGGGGGAAAAAGACAAAAAAAAAAAAAAAAAAAAGCAGGAAAAGGAGACAGGACAGGGAAGGGCGAGGAAGCGGCAGGAGAGGGAGAGAGCGGGAAGCACAAAAAAAGGGAGGAAAAAGCGGAAAAACAGCAGAAGAAAACCCGTTACATGCTATTAATGGTCATTCCCAGCGTTAATCCCTCGGAGCGGCTTCCAGAGGGAGCGAGGGCCCGAGGCCAGGGAAGGGGCACGGCCGCTCCTGCTCATCCCCAAATCCCCTCGGGAGCAGGACTGGGGGGGACACGGCTGCCGGGACATCCCGGTGCTCTCCCGGTTCCCAATAATCCCTCACCCCCCACTCCCGGGGCTGCATCTCCTGCCCAGTTTGTCCCAAATCCCGCTGGTTTCGGGCAGGAATTCTGCTCCTGCTCTGCCCCGGAGCTCCGGCTTTTCCACGTCCAAGCCTGGCCTTAACTACAAACGTTTAGGGCTGGGCTTGGATCCCGCAGTCCCGGAGCACCAGCCCTGCCTGCCGCGGGAATTCCGGGAACTCCGGGAGCCTCCGGCCGTACCTGGTTCGGGATCGCTCTCTTCTTGTTGGTCTGCGTGTTCCGCTGCTGCGCGCTGCGAAAACGGGGAGAGAAACGGCGTTTTTGGGTCGGCAGGAGGAAGGTGAGAGACGGACGCTTCCCGCCCGGAACGCCGCGGGGATGAGCCGATCCAAAGGGGGGAAATTCCAGAGCCCCTTCCCGAGGTTTGCCCAGGAGCGAGCGCGGACAGGGGGGACGGGGACACCGGGGTCTCCTTCCTCAGGGATGGGCAGGCATTCCCAGGACAGAATTCCAGGGGGAGGGGGAACGCCGAGTGCAGATTCCCGAGGGAATTCCCGAGTGCAGATTCCCTAGGGAATTCCCGGCCCGACCACCGTAGAACCAGGAGCTTCCAGAAACACCTAATTCCCCCCGGATCGGGATCAGGATCGGGATCGAGCATTACCTGCACCAGAGGGAAAGCTACCTGTCTTTCCTGAGCACCGAGGGGGCGGAACCGTTAGTCAGGAGCGGGAACAAAATCCAGGAAATCCGTTAAAATTCCATCGGGACACCCCGGAGCAGCACCCGGAGCGAGGGGATGGACACACACCCACCCCCGGGAAAGGGGAGCCACGGGATGACTTCCCCGACCTGCCAGGATCCTGGGATTTGGGGCTCCCTGCCTGCCCTGATCCCGACAGCTCTTCCCGGATCCCTGGGCATGGATGGTCTGAACTGGGAGGAGAAGCTCCAGGGAGCGGAAACAACCCAGCTCCCAAATCCAGAGGAGTTCTCTGGCTCCCAAACCCGAAGGAAAAGCTCCCAGGATCCCAATTCCGAGGCTGAACTGGGAGAAGCTCCCTGGTGCCCAATTTCAAGACTGAACAGGGAGGAGAAGCTCCAGGATCCCAATTCCAAAGCTGAACTGGGAGGAAAAGCTCCCCAGCTCCCAGATCCAAGGACAAGCTCCCAGCTCCCAGATCCAAGGACAAGCTCCCAGCTCCCAGCCCCCAGCGGGAACCTCCCCAGCTCCCGGGTGCGGAGGGGAAGCTCCCGGCTCTCCCAGATCCCGGGGGAAGCTCCCGGGATCCCGTGGGAAGGGGGAGCTGCCGCCGGTACCCACCCGGTCGCCACGTGCTGCTCAGTGAAACAGCTGGGGCGGGAGAGGATCGGAAGAGTCCGGAGAGACAGAGAGAGGTGATGGATCCAAGGAAAAACAGCAGAGAGCAGGAGGAGAGCAAGGAATGTGACCGGAGGCGGAAAGGAGAGACAGAGAAAAAAGGGGGAAAGAGAGAAAAAAACGAGGAGGAGGAATGTGGGAATTTAAGGAGCGGGAGGGGGGTGTGGGAGTCTGGGAGCTTCCCGGAGATCTGGGACTGGAAAACACCGGGAAAAAGTCACGGGAATGTGGGACAGAGCGCAGGGAGTGACTCCCGCTCCGTGACAGCTCCAGGGTCCTTCCCACAGCCCGAACCACCGGGATTCATCCAAATTCCTGCGGCTGGAGCTTTTCCCAGCCCCTCTGCCCTATCCCAAACCTGAGGGAAGCGGGTGCCGAAGGCGCTGGTGTGGATTAGGACGCGGGAGGCTCCGGTTTCCCGCAAGGAAAACACAACCCCCGCAGGCTGGGAAGGTCGGGAATTCTCCCCCCGGGAACAGGACTCACTTGGCGAATCCAATGAAATCCTCGTGGTTGGTGTTGATGTAGGAGAGCTCGATGTCGATGAGCAGCAGGATCTGAGGGAGCCGGGCGTTAGGGAAGGAGGGAATTCCGGCGGGAGCGGCGCCAGGAAGGGGCTGGGAGCTCACCTGGTCCTTGGTCTTGCCCTCGCGCTCGCGGATGTGGGTGGTGACGATCCGCTCCGTCTCCTCCCGCAACCTGGGGTAGGAACCGAGCTGAAAGAGAGGGAGAAGGCCCGGGAAGCACCGCTGCGGACGGACCGAGGCAGCTGCGGCGGCTCCAGCCTCGATTCCCCACTAAAACCCCACAGATTCCCGGCCCAGGAGCTGCGGAAGCGATTCCCGTTCCAAGGAGCCGGGCGGGCTGTGGGGCGTTCCCAAAATCCCGGCCCATCCGTCAGGGAATGCAAGGAAAAGGCCAGGAATGCTGAGATTGATCCCAAATTCTATCACCGGGGAGGTTCTTGGGTGAAGGGAGCGGGGAAGGGGCTGGAATGGCTCCGGCCAGAGATCCCTCACTGGTTTCACTGGGCTGACCGGTCCCTCGCTGGGCTGACCAGTCCCTCACTGGTGGCACTGGGCTGACCAGTCCCTTGCTGGGCTGACCAGTCCCTCACTGGTGGCACTGGGCTGACCAGTCCCTCACTGGGCTGACCGGTCCCTCGCTGGGCTGACCAGTCCCTCACTGGTGGCACTGGGCTGACCAGTCCCTCGCTGGGCTGCCCAGTCCCTCACTGGGCTGACCAGTCAGTCCCTCACTGGGCTGACCAGTCCCTCGCTGGGCTGACCAATACCTTAGTGGTGCACTGGCGCACGGTGTTGATGAGCTCCTGGATCACCAAATCCACGCATTTCAGGCACGGCTCCTTCAGCTTCACCACCTGCTTCTTCACGATGGCCTCGAAGGCCAGGTCCGGAGTGAACAGCCCCGTCCTGGAGCCCGAGGAGAGGGAAAAGCGGGATCAGAGCGGGGCTGGGAGGGGAGCCAGGGATTCCCTGATCCCAGAGAGCGATTCCCGGCTCCTGGAAAGCCACTTCCACCTCCGGAGAGCAAATCCCTCTTCCAGGAGGGCAAACCCTCGCCTGGGACGCTCCGAGCAGCCCCTGGATCTGGGAATTGTCTCCAGGGAAGGCTCCGTGCCCGATACTTGCCTCACCCCGTGGATGTTCTTGATGGCGTAGCTGATCTCCCGCCTCAGATCCTTCTCGTCGAATTCCATCTGCCAGGAAAGGCAGTGGGAATCAGGGCTGTCCCAGGGTCCGGCAGCTCCCGGCCACGGAGGGACCATCCCGGAATGACCCATCCCAGGACAGAGCATCCCTGGACCATGGCCAGGCTCCGATCTCGGGGTTTTCATGGAATCATGGAATGGTTTGGGGCTGGAAAAGCCTCCAGAGAGAGGGAGGCCCATCCCACCCAGACCCACGGGATCGCCCCACGCCGGCCTCACCTTCACCAGCTCAAAAGGGAACCTCTCGTGGAAAATCCGGTTGATCCTGGCGCCCCCGGAGAGCTCCAGGGTGTCCACCTGGTCTCCTGAACCCTCGATCCGCTTCTCAAAGTCCACCCCGAACTGCTGCACCATCCTGGGATGCAGGAAAACCGGGAATGAGGGAGCTCCCGGAGAACAAAATTCCCCTAATTCCTCCAGCTGCGGGGGTGGGAGAAGGGAAAATCCCGCTTTTCCTGCGGCGTGGGCGGGTCAGGGCCGGGCTCCCAAGGCAAGCAGGGAGCTCGGGGATGCTCCGTGGGCGCTCCCGGCAGAGAATTCCCCCAGCCCTCCCCTCTCCAAGGAGCGATTCCCAGAGACAAAACAGGAAGGGCGGAATTCCGCGCCGGGGCTGCTTCCAGCCGGGAAAGGCAAATCCCTTCCAGCCAGAGAGGAACCTACTGCAGCAGGGCTTTGGTTTTGCGCGCGGGGTCGTCGGGGCGGAAGTTCTTGTACTCCTCCACCTCCTTCTCCAGGGAGAGCAGCTGGCTCTGGAGCTTGCTCCGCAGCGAGGGCAGCGTCTCCCGGATGTGGTTAGTGAGTTGCTGCCGGGGGATCAGGGAAAACTGAGCCGGCAGCCCGGGAAAGAAGCGGAAAACTCGGCTTTTGCGGGCGGGAAGGGCACGGGAAGGGGCCGCCCCACCTGGTTGAGGACCCTCTGGAGGTGCGGGGTGCCCATGCGCTCGGCCATGTGCCGGTAGGCCGGGTGCGACAGGAAGAACTTGCGCTCGGCCGCCAGCGCGGCGCGGATGTCCTTCTTGCCATCGATGTCCTTCTGGCTCCGGTTGACCACGCCGATGTACCCTGGGGCAGCCACGGACACGGGACGGGGTCGGGACGGGGTCAGGGCAGGGTCGGGATGGAGTCGGGGCGAGCGGCGTGGAAAGGCCACGCGGCGACATCGGGGGGCAGAGGGGGGACACGGGCAGGGGTCACTCAGAGTGACCGGAGGGGGACACGGGAGTCACCCAAGGGACACGGGGAGGGGCAGCGGGCAAGGGTCACTCAGGGTGACCAGAGGGGGACACCGGGGTGACCCAAGGGACACCAGGCAGGGGTCACACAGAGTGACCTGAGAGGGACACGGGGGACACGGGCAGGGGTCACTCAGAGTGACCGGAGGGGGACACGGGGAGGGGCAGCGAGCAGGGGTCACTCAGAGTGACCTGACGGGGACACGGGAGTGACCCAAGGGACAGCGGGTGACCCAAAGGACACCAGGCAGGGGTCACTCAGGGTGACCTGAGGTGGACACAGGGGTGACCCAAGGGACACAGAGTGACCCAAGGGACAGTGGGTGACCCAAAGGACACCGGGGTGACCCAAGGGACACAGAGTGACCCAAGGGACACGGGATGACCCAAGGGACACGGGGGTGACCAAAAGGACACGGGGTGACCCAAGGGACACCGGTGTGACCCAAGGGACAGCAGGTGACCAAAGGGACACGGAGTGACCCAAGGGACACAGGGGTGACCAAAGGGACACAGGGGTGACCCAAGGGACACCGGGGTGATCCAAAGGACACCAGGGTGACCAAAGGGACATGGGGGTGACCCAAAGGACACCGGGGTGACCCAAGGGACACAGAGTGACCCAAGGGACACGGGATGACCCAAGGGACACAGGGGTGACCAAAAGGACACGGGGTGGCCCAAGGGACACCGGGGTGACCAAAGGGACATGGGGGTGACCCAAGGGCCAGTGAATGACCCATGCCTGGCCGCACCTCTCCGCAGAGGCAGCAGTTTGTTCTCCAGCACATCCCGGGCGTCGGTGCCTTCGTCCATCAGGTCCAGCTTGGTGATGACCCCGATGGTCCGCAGGCCTGTGGAGCCAAGGGTTGATCCCAATTAACCCCAGCCTAACGAGGCGGGACACAGCGGGGATCCAGGGACTGGAGAGGAACCCCTGGCACTGCCGGGAGAGGGGACAGGGAGGAAGAGGAGGAGGAGGAAAAGGAGAACAAGGAAGAGGAGGATGAGGAAGGCAGAGAAGCCCCTCCAGCCCCCCGAGCCACGGCAGCCCCCGGCACGTCCCGCAGCGACCCCTGCCCCTTTTACCCTGCGGATCCACTTCCTTGGCCATCTTGAGCGCGTCCGAGTTGGCCAGGTCCATGTTGGCCGGCGTGACGGCCAGGATGAGGCTGCTCTCGCGGCTGATGAACTGCAGGATCATGTCCCGGATCTGGAACTCGATGTCCTGCGGCTGATCCCCCACCGGCACCTTGGTGATCCCCGGCAGGTCGATCAGCGTCAGGTTCAGCACTGCACAGGGGGGACACGGCCGGGGTGAGGGGAGGGATCCCGGCTGCTGGATCCGTGCCCACGGCCCTGCTCCGGAGCTGAATGCCTGAGGGATTCACCCTGGGACAGCCCCATAACCCCTGGAGCTGCCTAAGGCTGCACACAAGGAGCAGCTGGGGTTGGCTTTAAGGGCGCCCAAATTTTTCCTGTTTTCTCGGAGTTTTCCCGGAGTTTTCCCAGAGTTTTCCTGGAGTTTCCCCCGAGTTTGCCCTCACCGTGTGGGGAGTACACGCGCAGGTTGATGGGCACGGGGGAGATGCCCTTGTTGGTGCCCGTCACCCGGTCGGTCTCCGCCTCGATCTCCTGCCGCACCTCGTCGAAATCCGTGAATTTCTTGGATTTGCAGTGCAGGAACTCAGCATATTCTGGGAGGAGTTGAAAGCAGGGAGTGTTTGGCAGTGCCGGGGTGGGATGGGGACGGGAGATCCAGGTGGATGTCTGGGGAACGTGGAGGACACGGGGAAGGCTCCCTGGATCCCAGCCCGCCCCAGGAAAAGGGATTTCGACAGCTCTGGGGCCGCGGATGGTGCAACTTCCTTCCTCCTTCCCTCCGCGGCGGGACAGGGGAAACCTCAGCCCTGCCTCGCCCTCCCGCCCCTGCCAGGGCTGGGGTCATCCCGGGCACCTCATCCTGACACCTCATCCCTCATCCCGACACCTCATCCCTCATCCCACAGCCCTTATCGACCATCCCAGAGCCCTTATCCACCGTCCCATCACTCAAAGTCCGGCTCTTCCCAACCCTCCCTCAGCTCCCAGGAACCACAACGGCTCCAGGAGGTCACCAGAGGCTCCGGGATTAACCCGGATCCAGGGATTTTTTGGCAAGAGGTTGGTTCAGGGGAAGGGGATGAAGGAATTCTCCCCGGCTATCAGCACGGCTGGCGTTGAACGAGGAAATCTGGTTGGGAAAATTCCAGCTCAGCATTCCTCGGTTTTCCCTGGCGCTCCTCCGGCCTCCCCAGCATTCCCAGGCGTTCCCGGAGCTCTCCCCCGCGTTCTCCCGTGATAAGCAGGGGAATCTGGGAATGTGGGGGCAGCGGGATGGACCCGAACGGGAGCTGCTGCGTGCAAACCCCCACGGTTCCACCCGGAATGAATTCCCGGTTTTCCAACCCCGTACCCGTCTTGGAGAAGATGAGCTGCAGGATGAGAGGCCGGCGAGTGACAATTCCAGAGCCACGGGGAAGGAAATCCCTGGAAGGGATGAAAAGATGGGATCAATAAATGAATTAATCCTATTGATTTCTCCAGCACTGGAGAGTCCTGGGAAGGGACTGGAGGCGCTGGGAAGACTGGAAAGAGCTTGGGAACACACGGGATCAATCCCTGCTCCCCCGGGGGAGAGGACAGGGAGTGCAGACCCCATGGGAACTCGGGAATTTGCAAGGCACAGCTCCCACAGAATTCCCCCTGGCACTGGAGCTTTTTTGGGGCAATTCCGCCTGGAAAAGGCGCTGCTCCTATGGGAATTCCGGACTGGGGCCGTCACCACCCTTTTCCCGGGGCAGCGGGAACGGGACGGGGAAGCCCCTGCTGGGAAAGGGGCGCGGTGACTCCCTGGGAGCGGCCGGGGCACGGAGGTGGCATCGCCCAGGGAGCGGCTCCGACGGGAGCTGCCCGGCCTGGACGTCACGGCAGTGACAACAACCAGATCCCGACTCCGTCATCCCCATCCCGGCAGCGCGCCCGAGCTTTCCGGGCAAACCCCGAGCCCTGTCCCCAGCAGCCGCGGGATGAGGGCACGGCCCCGGAAAAGAACTTCCTGCCCAACCGGGTGGACAGGTCCGGCGGGAAGAGCCCCGGGCAGCTCCCGGGGTGGGAAAAGCTGGAATAACCCTCGGGGAGGCCCCGCTGAGCCCGGGGCTGAGCCCGGGACGGGGAGCGCTGATCCCAGGGGGAATGTGGATCCCAACAGGAATGTCGGTCCCACAAAGTGGGCTCTGACACCTCCGGCTCCGCTGCTCCCTTCTCCCAGCCCTGATCCCGGGGGAAAGGGGTGTTGTGTGTGGGGGCGAGGTCATCTCAAGCTCCCAGCCCCTCCCCGGCATTCCCGGCTCCACCGGGAGCCCCCCGGTGCCCTCCCGGCATTCCCGGCACTCCGGTGACGCGCATCCCGCACGGAGCAGGTGCCACCCAGCTCCGGCTGCCCCCGCGTCCGGGGTCGGCAGGATCCGAGCCCCGCGGTGACGCGGGAGGGAGCCGCTGGACGTCACCTCCCCGGATCCTGCCGCCTCCCAGCTGCATCCAGGTGTGACCGCGGCCGCCAAAAGGGACAAAGGTCTCAGGGTGGAGAAGCGCGGTGGGAACGTCCCGATAACCCAGGGAAATCCGTGGAGAAACCCCTGAGCGTGGCCCTGGCCCTGCCCGAATTCCCGTTCCTCTGGCCATGGCTCCCACCAAACCCCTATCTCCAAGGGAAATCCCAGCGGATTTACCCCCGGACACCTCCGGATTCCGTGCAGCTACACCAGACCCGGGGGACGCTCGTGGCAAATCCCCCGGGATGGGTCACTGCCCCCTTCGCCTTCCCGTGGGATCCGGTTCTCCCTCCGGCAAACCCCACCGATCCTAAATCCCGGGGATCAGCCCCACTTTGGGATCTCTGAGTGGTCCCACCGGGAGCAGGGGCCGCTCCCGAGCCGGGACGAGGATTCCCGGCCGCCTCCGAGCCCCAGCCCCGGGTGCAGCCCGGCTTCCCGAGGGCTCATAATGCCCCATTGAGGCCCGGATCCGCCGGGACCGTCCCCACCCCCGGGGGACAACGGCTCCATTGTCCCCCGGGCCAGAGACGGCTCCGGGAAGGGCTCGGACGCTGGGATTTGTCCGGGACAAGGCTCCAAAGAGCGGCTGGGGGATGTCAGTGAATCCCGCTGACGATCCCAGCTCCTTCCCTTGGAGTTTTCCCACTAAATCCGGGAACTGAGGCGCTCCAGGCCCTTCACCGCCAATTCCAGTCCCCCTAGAGATGTATGGGTGAGGCCGGGCCCTTCCCCATGGAGAAATTCCAGCCCGGTTGGGAGAATTCATGGATTTAGACCAATTCCAGGGCCCTCCACAGGGATTTTGGGCACCAAAGGCCCCTCGGGATCCTCTTCCTGGGTGTTTTGAGGGTAAGAAAGCACAGGAACGGGACCATGGCTTCCCAGCACAGATCCAGGGCTTCCTGAGGGCTCGGAAAAACCGAGACAAAGCTCTGGCAGCTGCAAAAATCAAGAGAACCAACCCCCCCCCGGAGCGGGTTTCGATCCCGGCTCGATGGATCCGTGCAGATCGTTGGGACAATCGGAACAGCCCCGAGGCCTCGGCTCACCCCGGCCGCCGGGATTCAGCCATTCCGGGGTGAGAATCCCCAGAATCGGTCCCAAAAGCTGGGACAACAATGGTCAGCATTCCTCAGCGCCACATTCCCGGGGATACCAACAGGATGTGAGGGAGAACGGTGCCGTGAGGAGGCCACGGACACCCCTGGGGTGTAATTAACCCTAATTAGCAGCACAAGCTGCACGACGAGGTGGGGAAGGATTCCCGGATGGATCCGGCCTCCGACTGCGACACAAAGGGGTTTTAATTAGCAGGGATGGTTTTCCAGCTGCGCCATAATTAAAGGCCGCTGGAATTCCCAGGAATTCAGGATGGGGGATAACTCCACTGTTCCCACCCTGAGTGCTCCTCTCCCTGCTGGAAAAGCCCAAATCCAGGCTGGGAATCCTAAGGCATTACTGGCCTGCTGTGGGATAGAAGGGAAAAACCCCACAGGTGATGGATCCCATCCCACACTCGGGATCCGCTTGGAGAAGGAGCAGAGGGATCCAGGGGGGAAAGCCCCAGTGGAGCTTCCAGCGGGGCGTTTCCATGGAGAAAGGGATGTCAAAACCAGCCGGAAACAGCGGGAAAAGCACGTGGTTGGGTTTTTTGGGAACGGGAAGGTTCAGCCAAGAGCGGGATGGGGCCGGGGTGGAACGACATCAGGGGAAGGAAGCTTTTGTCGGTGTCCCAGCATCCGGGACGGGATCCCGCGGATGTGGGATGTGGGGATGCGGCTTCAGGAAGTGACAGCCCCGGCTCGGGGGGCAGCAGAGGACAGGAACACCCAGCAGGAATCGGCTCCGCAGGGATGGAGCGAGCGCCCGAGGGGGCGAGGAGCCGACCCACGGATTGCGGGGCAGAGACAAAGGCGGAAGGCCGGGGGAGCGGCTCTGCCGCTGGAGCCAAACACCCGTTTTTTGCGGATTTCTGGGATGATTCCTGTGCCCCGGCGGGAGGGCGGTGAGCTCTGCTCCCCGTTATCGGGGAGGCCACGCTCGGCTCCCGGGCCCATCCCAGCACCGGCCCTATCTCCGGGGCGCAGCCCAGGGTGAC
Source organism: Monarcha castaneiventris obscurior (assembly GCA_026261815.1). Lineage (NCBI taxonomy): Eukaryota > Metazoa > Chordata > Aves > Passeriformes > Monarchidae > Monarcha > Monarcha castaneiventris. Next base: position 25,868 of record JAMPIT010000771.1, read on the forward strand.
GATGATGGTGGGGACGGAGGCTCCTCCGGCTCAGCGCTCCCGGGATATCCCGGGACAACCCGGGGACGGAGGCTCCTCCAGCTCAGCGCTCCCGGGATATCCCGGGACAACCCGGCGGCGCGGGGGGCCCAAACCCCATCCTGTCCCGCTGTCCAGAGCACGGAGCCGGCTCCCGGGGACTCCGCAGCCTCCATGGCACCCACGGAGCCCCCCGGATCCTCGGGTCCCCCTCCACACCCGCGGCCCTCACGCCGCTCCCGCATTGACCGCCCTGACCCCTTCCCCTCACGCCAACTGCGTAGGGGCCGCCCCGCCCCGCTGCCCTTCCCCACAGCGCCTGCGGCCCGCCCCGACCCCCGGCCCGTTCTCCGGAGCGTTCCCGGCCCGGCCCCGCTCCCCTGCGCCGCCGGCCCGGCCCCGCTCCCCTCCGGCCGCCGCCGCGGCCCCGCCGCCCTCAGCGCGGCCCTTGCGTCGTTTGCGCAGCGCGGGGGCCGCGCCCTTTGCGCCGGCGCCGTTCCCCACCGCGCTCTGCCGCCGCTCCCGGCCCGCCGCTCCCGCCGCCGCTCACCGCCCCACGAAGTTCTCCAGCACCGAGCTCTTGCCGGCGCTCTGCCCGCCCACCACGGCGATCTGCGGCAGGTCGAGGTGGCAGCTCTGCCCGATGGAGCTGAAGGCGTCCTGCAGCTTGTTGACCAGCGGGATGAGCTCCTCCATGCCCCGGTTGCCCATGGCGGCGCGGCGGTGCCGGGACCGCGCTCCCGGCGGCGGCTCCTCCTCGCGGGGCCCGCGGCGGCGGCGGCGGCCAAACTTCCCCTCAGAGTCTCCTCATCCGGCACCGCCGGGCCCGCCCCGCTCCCGCCGCGCGCGCCGCCATTGGCCGGCTGGGCTGCCCGTCACGGGAGCCGCCGGAGCGGAGAGGAGCAGAGCGCTGTCAATCACCGAAAAGGCGGGAACGGGAAGCCATGCCCGCTTTCTATTGGTCTCTCTCCGCGTCTTTCATCGCTCCCAGCCAATGGGAGGTGGCGCTGGTGTGTCAGCTGAGGCGGCAGTAATGCAGTCCCGCCCCACCGCGGCGTTTCTGCCATTTCATTGGTGGACAGAACTTCCGCTCCGCAGCGTGGGCCAATCGCTGCCCGGAGCGCTCCCCGGGCCCCGCCCCGCGCCCCCTCCCCGCCCTCCTCTCCATTCGAGGCCGGGGCCGCCACTCCGAGCAATAAAACCCAGACAGGGAACCCTGAGGGACGGGAAAACCGTTCCGATTGATCCATTGACAGCTGTCAATCAGCAATTCCTTCTCGCCGATTGGCTGTCACCGTGTCCCGCGCCCCTCCCGTGACCGGCGAGCGTCGTCTGTTCCCTCTCAGGGAACCACAGTCCCCAAGCGAAGCTCCGGGGCTGGAACCCCGCGGGAACCTTCTGGGGACCCCCTCAGTGAGCAGAACCAGCAGGAGTTGGCTCCGCTGCCGGCCCTGCCTGGCTTTGGAGGGCTCTCTGTTGATTTTAGGTGATCTCTAGGGGGGTTTTGGGCCTCTCTGGGCTTGGGCGTGCCCCAAACCCCACAAGGCCCAACATGGCGCCCGCGTTACCCGGGTAACGGTCACTTCCGGCGGCGGCCACCGCCCTTTTCCGGTCACGCGCGCGCAAGATGGCGGCGCCCACGGCGGGGCCGCTCCCGGTGCTGCGGGTCGTGGCCGAGTGCGGGCGGAGCCGCGCCCGGGCCGGGGAGCTGCGGCTGCCGCACGGAAACGTGCCCTGCCCCGTCTTCATGCCCGTGGGCACCCGTGGCACCGCCAAGGGCCTGACGGCCGCGCAGCTGGCGGCGCTGGGCTGCCGCATCTGCCTGGGCAACACCTTCCACCTGGGCACGCGGCCGGTGAGCGGGGGGCTCCGGGGGCTGGGGGGGCTCCGGGGGGCTCGGGGGGGGGCTCCGGGGGGCTCGGGGGGTCCGGAGGGGCTCCGGGGGGCTCGGGGGGTCTGGGAGGCTTCGGGGGGGAATGAAATCCTCGATTCCCGAGCTCCCGTGAGATTGGAGCTGGAGCCCCTCGGGTTCCCGGCCAGATTCCAGCGTGGATCCCACCGCCTCCCCCAGCCGCGTTCCCAGATTCCCTCTGGGAATTCCCAGCACGGTCCCGCTCCGTTCCCGCCCGGTTCCCGCTCCGTTCCCGCTCCGTTCCCGCTCCGTTCCCGCTCCGTTCCCGCTCCGTTCCCGCTCCGTTCCCGCTCCGTTCCCGCCCCGGTTCCCGCTCCGTTCCCGCTCCGTTCCCGCTCCGTTCCCGCTCCGTTCCCGCTCCGTTCCCGCTCCGTTCCCGCCCGGTTCCCGCTCCGGTTCCTGCTCCGTTCCCGCTCCGTTCCCGCTCCGTTCCCGCCCGGTTCCCGCTCCGTTCCCGCCCTCCCGGCGCCGTTCCCGAGCTCCGCTCTCCCCTCCCCGCAGGGCTCCGAGCTGGTCCGGCGCTCCGGGGGCCTCCACGGCTTCATGGATTGGCCCCACAACCTGCTGACGGTGAGGGCAGGGGCGGGTGACCCCCAGGGACCCCAAATTTGGGAGGGTGACACCCCCAGGACCTCAAATTTGGGAGCGAATCCCCCCCAGGGACCCCCAAATTTAGGAGGGTGACCCCCCCAGGACTCTCCCAAGAACCCTCAATTTAGGCATGACCCCCCCAGGACCCCAAATTTGGGAAGGTGACACCCCCAGGCTCAGAGGGGGGTCCTGCCCCCCATCCCGGGGTTCCCGGGGTTCCCGGGGTTCCCGTGCCCCCTCAGCCCGGTTTTTGGGGCCCCCCAGGACAGCGGCGGGTTCCAGATGGTTTCGCTGCTGGAGCTGTCGGAGGTCTCGGAGGAGGGGGTTCGGTTCCGGCCCCCCCACGGCGGGGAGGAGCTGCTGCTGAGCCCCGAGAGATCCATGGAGATCCAGAACGCCCTGGGTGAGCCCGGACCCCCCCGGGACCCCCCTGAGACCCTCCCGGGAATCCCCTGAGCACCCTGAGACTCCCGGGACCCCCCTGAGCCCCCGGCCCCCCCCCAGGTGCCGATATCGTGATGCAGCTGGACGATGTCGTGAGCAGCACCACGACGGGGCCGCGCGTCCAGGAGGCCATGCAGAGGTGGGGACCCCCCCAGGACCCCCCTGAGACATCCCCGGGACCCCCCTGATCCCTGTGAGACATCCCCAGGACACCCCTGACCCTCCTGGGATCCCTTGGGACCCCCTGAGAGCCCCCTGGACCTCCCAGGGCCCCCCTGAGACACCCCCGGGACCCCCCTGACCCTCCCAGGACCCCCCTGAGCTCCCCTGGGACCCCCCCGACACCCCTGAGACTCCCCTGACCCTCCTGGGACCCTCCAGGACTCCCCTGATCCCCCTGAAACACCCCCGGGACCCCCCTGACCCTTCAGGAACCCCCCAGGATCCCCCTGACCCTCCTGGGACTCGCCGGGACCCCCCTGATCCCCCTGAAACACCCCCGGGACCCCCCTGACAGCCCCCAGGACCACCCTTAGCCCCCCCTGGGACCCCCCAGGACCCCCAGAACCCTCCCAGGAGCCCCCTGACCCTCTCGGGACCCCCTCCCCCAGGTCGGTGCGCTGGCTCGATCGCTGCGTGGCCGCTCACGCCCGCCCGGAGCAGCAGCTGCTCTTTGCCATCGTCCAGGGGGGGCTGGACCCCGACCTGCGCCTGCGCTGCATCCAAGGTGGGGCCTTCCTCGCCCTCGTCGCCATCCTCATCCTCATCTCTGCACCTCCAGGGCCTTCCTCGCTCTCACCCTCATCCTCATCCTCATCCCTGAGCCCCTGGAACCTTCCTCATCCTCCTCTGCCTCATTGCTGTTTGGGAGGGGCTCTGGGGGTCCTGGGGGAGCTCGGGGGGGGTCCTGAGGGAGCTCTGGTGGTCCCGGGAGGTTCAGGGGTGATTTGGGGAGGCTCGGGGAGCTTGAGGGGTGATTTGGGGGGTCCTGGGAGGGGTCTCCCATTGCTGTTTCCCAGCCGTGACCCAGCTCCACACGTGCCCAGTTCCACACTGGGGTTCAGGGGGGTCTGGCTGGCTCAGGGGGGTCCAGGGGTGATTTGGGGGTCCCAGGGGGGGTCCCGGGGTGATTTGGGGGTCCCGGGTGTGATTTGGGGGTCCCGGGGGGGTCTTCCATCACCGTTTCCCAGCCATGACCCAGGTCCACATGTGCCCAGTTCCACACTGGGGTTCAGGGATGTTCAGGGGGTCCCAGGGGTGATTTGGGGGTCCCGGGGGGGGTCCCAGGGGTGATCTGGGGGTGCCGGGGGGTCTCCCGTCGCCGTTTCCCAGCCATGACCCAGCGGGATGTGCCGGGCTTCGCCATCGGGGGCCTGAGCGGGGGCGAGGACAAGGCGCGGTTCTGGCGCATGGTGAAGCTCAGCGCCGAGCACCTGCCCCGGGACAAGCCCCGCTACCTCATGGGCGTGGGGTGAGTCCGGGGGGGTGCCCTCAGCTGCCCCCAGAGCCCCTCGGGGCTGGGGGAGACCCCCGGAGTGACCCCCACTTGGCCCCCCCAGCTACGCCACCGACCTGGTGGTTTGCGTGGCGCTGGGCTGCGACATGTTCGACTGCGTGTTCCCCACGCGCACCGCGGTAAGGGGGGCCCGGGGGGGGGATCTGGGGACCCCCGACCCCTCCCCAGGGTTTGGGAGACCCCCATAACCCACCCTGTGCCCCCCCCGCAGCGTTTCGGTTCCGCCCTGGTGCCCTGGGGGTCCCTGCAGCTGAAAAATCACCAATTCGCCAAAGATTTCCGGCCCATCGACGCCGACTGCGGCTGCTCCACGTGCCAGAGGTGGGCGGGGAGGGGGGGCTTTGGGGGGCCACCTCGGGGGTCTCCAGGCTGGGGCTGAGCCCCCCCAAATTCCCCCCAGGTATTCGCGGGCGTACCTGCACGCGCTGCTCCGCTCCAACACGGCCGCGCTGCACCTGCTCACCCTGCACAACCTCGCCTACCAGGTGGGGCCCGGGGGGCTCTGGGGGGGCTCTGGGGGGGCTTTGGGGGTCCCGCCGCCCCTCTAACCCCTGGGAACCCCCCCGCAGATGAAGCTGATGAGCTCCATGCGGGAGAGCATCGTGCAGCAGCGCTTCCCGGAGTTCGTGCGGGAGTTCATGGACGCGATGTACGGGGGGCGGGGGGGGGCCCCTTCCTGGGTGAAGGAGGCTCTGGAGTCAGTGGGAATCACCCTGGATTGAGGGGAGCCCCCCCTGGTTCGAGGGAAGCCCCCAGAACCACCCCCATCCCCAGGGGAAACCCCCCCAGCCCCCCCCATTCCCCTCAGCCCCACCCTTGTCCTTGCCACGTTCCATTTTTATACATTTTTTGGTGGCTTTTTTTTACTACTTTGGGTTTTTTTAAGGGGTGGGAAATAAAAGAGTCTGGAAGGGAAGCGGCTCCTGCGGGTCCCAGCGGGGCTGGGGAGGGGGGAGCGGGGCTGGGGAGTTCCGGGGCCGTTCCGGGGCCGTTCCGGGCGCTCGGGAACTGGGAGGAGCTCCCGAGGATCCTGGGAACGGGGAGGGGAATTCCCGGCAGTGCCGTTCCCGCTGTTCCCGGTACCGGCAGCGACCTTCCCTCTCCCACAGTAATCTTTGTCCCTTTGTGCCACCAAGCCGGGACCTGGCTGCAGGCGGCGAGGAGAGACTCTGGCTGGTGGCACGTGGGAGCCCACGTGGGCATCCACGGTGTCAGCTGGGCACCCGTGGTCTCACCTGAGTGTCCCTGGTCTCAGCTGGGTGTGTCCACAGTCTCACCGGGGTGTCCCTCGTCTCATCTGTTTGTCCATGGTGTTACCTGGGTGTCCCTGGTCTCACCTGGGTGCCCACAGTGTCACTTGAGTGTCCGTGGTGTCACCTGGGTGTCCGTACTGTCACGTGTGTTGTCCACAGTGTCACTTGGATGTCCCTGGTCTCACCTGGGTGTCCATAGTGTCATGTGTGTGTCCTTGGTCTCACCTGGGCATCCACGGTCTCACCTGGGTGCCCACAGTGTCACCTGTGTGTCCGTGGTCTCACCTGGGTGTCCGTGGTGGCCACGGTGTCACCTGGGTGTCCGTGGTGGCCGTGTCACGGCAGCTCCGTGCCCACGGTGACCTCTGTGGTGGCCCCTGTGTGGTGGCACCTGCGTGACCGCAGGAGGAAGTTGGAGGAGGGTTGGGCGTGGCCCGGGGGGCGTGGCCCGGGCTGGGTGTGGCACCTGCGTCACCTGTCCCCGCTCATTTCTGTCACCGCCGGGCACCGCGGCCACAGAGGCACCGCGGGCGGGGCACTGGGAGCGCTGGGAAGGGCTGGGAGCTGCACCTGGAGTTCACTGGGAATCACTGGGAGCCACTGTGAGTGACTGGGACACGCTGGGAGTTACTGGGAGCGCTGGGAAGGGCTGGGACTGGCACTTGGAGTTAACTGGGAGTCACTGGGACACACTGGGAGCCACTGGGACACACTGGGAGCCACTGGGAATGACTGCGACACACTGGGAGTAGCGCCTCAAGTTAACTGGGAGCCAGCAAGAGCAACCGGGACACACTGGGAGTTACTGGGAGCCACTGGGAACGGCTGAGAGCAGCACCTGAGGTTAACTGGAAGCCACTGGGAGTCACTGGGAGCCACAGGGAAGGACTGGGAGCCACCGAGAATGGCTGCGACACACTGGGAGTCGCTGGGAGCAGCACCTGGGGTTAACTGGGAGTCACTGGGAGCAGCACCTGGGGTTAACTGGGAGTCACTGGGAGCCGCTGGAGGCTCTGAGGACCCCGGGGGTGCCGTGGCAGGGATGGGATTGGATGGGCCGGGAGCGTTCCCGTTCTGGCTCCCCTTTGGACCTTTGTTCCCGCCGAGCCCGGGGTGGGGCCGGAGGTGACAGAGACAGACTCTGCTCCCCCCGCACTGCTGGGGGCACTGGGAGTGACTGGGAAGGGCTGGGAGCAGCAACCGGGGGAAAGGCTGGGGGCACTGGGAGTGACTGGGAAGGGCTGGGAGCAGCAACCGGGGGAAAGGCTGGGGGCACTGGGAAGGGCTGAGGGAACTGGGAAGGACTGGGAAAGGCTGGGGGAGCTGGGAAGGACTGGGAAAGGCTGAGGGAGCTGGGAAGGACTGGGAAAGGCAGAACGCGGCACCTGGGCAAACCGGGGGGAACTGGGAATGGCGGTGTGGCAAAGCCAGGGGAGAACTGGGATGAACTGGGAAAGCCCTGGGATGAACTGGGTGGAGCTGGACTCAGCTCCGGGACCCCCAAGGCTCCCCCGAGACCCCCAAACTGGTCTGACTGGTGGAACTGGCGGGCCCCCAGCGGCGCCTAGCGCCCTTATCACGTCCGGAGCCTTATCAGGACCCGGACTGGGGGGGGGGAGAGGGGGACCCCGGGGAAAACCAGGAATGGGGAGGGGGAGAGGGAGAAGGAGGACCCGGGAATGCGGGGGGAGCCTGGGAATGGGGAGGGGGCACGGGGGGGACCCAGGAATGCAGAGGGAGGGACAGGGGGGGACCCTGGAATGGAGAGGGGCACCGAGGGGTCGTGGGGAGGGGGCAGGGACGGAGGGGGGGTGTCCAGCGAGGGGGGTGGGTGTCCAGCGAGGGTCCGAGGGCACGGTGGGGGGTTTTGGGCACCCGGCAAGCCCCCGGTGGGCGCCCGGCCAGGGGATTTGGGCGCCGCCGGTGGGACCGCGGCGCTGCTGGGCTGGGGATGCCCGCTCGGCGGGATCGCGGTGCCAGCGGGATTCTGGCGGTGCCGGCCCTCCCCGGTGCCCTCCCCGGTGCCCTCCCCGGTGCCCTCCCCGGTGCCGAGCCCATCCCGAGCCCCCCCTCTCCCACCCCACAGATCAACCATGAAGCTCCCGCTGAGCTCCCGCCTGCTGCTGCTGCCGGTGGCCGCGGCGCTGGCCCTGCTGGCCCTGAACGCCCGGCACCCCGCGTCCCCTCCCGGCACCGCCGGCCCCCCCAGCCCGGCCCCGCACCCCGGCAACGACACGGGGCCCCCGCGGCCGCGGCGGCACCCGCTGCAGCCGCCGTACCCGTACCCGTACCGCTTCCTGCTGAACCACCCCGACAAGTGCCGGCAGCGGACGCCGTTCCTGGTGCTGCTGGTGGTGTCGGCCCCGGCGGACCTGGCCGCCCGCGACGCCGTGCGCCGCACGTGGGGCAACGAGAGCGCCGTGCCGGGGCTGAGCGTGCTGCGCCTCTTCCTGCTCGGAGCCCACCCCACCTTCAGCGCCGAGCTGCGCCCGGTGCTGCAGGAGGAGGACGAGCTGCACGGGGACCTGCTGCAGCAGGACTTCCTGGACACCTACAACAACCTGACGCTCAAGACGCTGATGGGGCTGGAGTGGGTGAGCCGCTTCTGCCCCAACGCCACCTACGTGATGAAGGCCGACCACGACGTCTTCCTCAACCTGGAGTTCCTGGCGCGGCGGCTGCTGCGGCCCCTCCGCAGCGATTTCCTGACGGGCTACGTGTACCGCTGGACGGGGCCGCTGCGCAACCCGGCCTACAAGTGGTTCGTGCCCCGCGAGGTTTACCCCAACGACACCTACCCGCCCTACTGCGGCGGGCCCGCCTACGTCCTCTCGGGCGACCTGGCGCTGCGCGTGTTCGCCGTGGCGCAGACGCTGCCGGCCATCAACATGGAGGACGCCTTCGTGGGCATCTGCCTGCACGCTCTGGGCGTGCCGGTCACCGACCCGCCGGCCGGAGCCTTCAACATGTACCGGCTGGACTACGACAAGTGCCGCTTCTCCCAGCTGGTCATGGTGCACCACTACGGCCCCAAGGACCTGCTGCGGGTGTGGCCGCACTTCCGCGATGCCCCCGTGGAGTGTCCCTAGGGCGGGCGGTGCCGCCTTCCACCGACTGTGACCGGGACCCTCCGACTGTGACCGGGACCCTCCGACTGTGATCGGGACCCCTCTGACTGTGACTGGGATCCACCGGGATTTGCCGGTGTCACCTCCCCCCGACTGTGACCGGGCTCTCCCGGATTCTCTGGGATGCGCTGCCCGTGCGTGCTCCCGGCTCCGGAGCAGCCGCTGAACCTCAGGGTCCCCCCCGCGGGCGTTCCCGGCCCTTTGAGCCGCCGGACCCGGTGCCGGAGCGGCTGCTCCATGCACGGAGTTCGTCGTTTCGGTATTGGGGACCGATGGGGCCGGGATCCGCCGGGATCCGCCGCGTCGCGTTAAGTTATGTCCAGTGTTTTTAATAAAAGGGCTGCAGCCTCGTGTGTGCTGGTGCCGCCACGATCCCGGCGGATCCGGGTCGGGAATGGAATCCGGGCCCTCGCACTGGAATGTGCCTCGCTCCGGGCAGCGTTCCCGGAGTTTGCCAGGCCGTGCCCTGCTCCAGGCGCCGTTCCCGGAGTTTGCCAGGCCGTGCCCCGCTCCAGGCGCCGTTCCCGGAGTTTCCTGGGATGTGCCACATTCCAGGCACCGTTCCCGGTGTTTCCCAGGGTCCAGCTCCAGCACGGAGCGATCCGGAACCACCGGCACGAGGTTCATCCAAAGGAGCCACGAGGTCAACCCCAGTTTGGCCCCAGTTCAGCCCCAGTTTGGCCCCAGTTCAACCCCAGTTTGACCCCAGTTCAGCCCCAGTTTGACCCCAGTTCAGCCCCAGTTTGACCCCAGTTCGGCCCCAGTTTGGCCTCAGTTTAGCCCCAGTTCTCTGAACCTAAGGGGGTTTAAAGGACAAACGCTGAATTCTGGGGTTTTAAGGGACAAATACTCGGAATTTTGGGGTTTTTTTTATGAGAACCCTCCAAAGGTGGGGGTTTGGAGGTGCAGAACGATGTGTCGGGAGCCCGAACCATCCCAGATTTTGGGTTTATTCACCTCCTCCACCCCCACCCCACCCGCAACCCCTTCCCCAAAAAAACTGAAACCACCAAAGGCAGAAAATACCGAAAAAAGCTCCTTTTTAACGCACTTCACAAAAGCAGAACAACGAGGGCCCGTCCCCCAGCTGGGGCCTGGGAAAAGGCTCCAGAATTGGATCGACTTCCCCAAAAAAAAAACCAAAACAAAACGAAACAAAAAAAAAAAAAGAACAAAACAAAACAAAAAAAAAAACCCAAAAAAATAATAATAATAATCCTATTTAGACCAAGTCGTCGTGGCAACTACGACCCATTAAATAGAGGCCCAGGGGCGGCGGGCGCGGGGCGGCCACCGGTGACGGGTCACACAGAGCAACGGGAGGAGGAGGAGGAGGAGGAGAAGGGGATAAAATCCGGAGGGTCCTGGGGGGAGCGCGGCGGGACACGGGGGTTTATCTGTACTGGTAACTCATGCTGTGCTCGTTCCTGCCGTATCCGCCCTGGGACGCCTGGTAGGAGCTGGGGGGGCCGCTGTAGTTCTGGGAACCCGGGGAGTTGTAGTTGGACTGGGAGGAGTATCCGCCTGCGGAGAGCACCGGGAGGAGGAGGAGGAAGGGGATGGAGTTAGGGTCGCCGTGGAGCTGGAGCTGGGCCCCAAACCCGGCGGCGCAGGGGGGTGCCAATACTGACCTGCCTTACCTTGGTACGAGGAGCCCCCGCCCCCGGAGCCCCCGTAGCCCCCGTGGGAGCCCGAGTTGTAGGAGCCGCCCCCGGAGTAGTTGTTGCCGCCGCCGCTGCGGCCGCTGTTGCCGCTGTAACCTGGGAATGGGGGGAAAAAGTGGGAATGAGAACGTGGGAGGGGATCTCCGGCACCCTCGGGGCATCCAGTTCAACCCACGGAGCCGAGATCCCGTCAAGATCCCGGGATTCCGGGAGGATTTGGGTGCGGAGGGGTCTTTATCTGACCCTGCCAGGGCATCCTGGGGCACCCACCCTGCTCTGTCCCCTCTCCCTGTCACTGACTCATCCCAGCTCCAGCCCCAAATCCCCCTCTTTTAGCCCAAAGCTCCCCTTATTCCCGGAGGGGCAGGAAGAACCCCCCAGAGCTCCCTCACTGCCCCAGCCCAGCCCCAGGGGTCACCCAGGTCCCCTCCAGGGACAACCCCGCAACAGCTTCGATCCTAAAACCCTTTAGGATCAAACCCAACCTTCCACCCTCAACTCCAAACCTCGGTTCCCACCCTCACCTCCCTCTCCCACCGCTCCCACCCCCTGCACTCACTGTATTTGCTCTCGTAGTTGTAGTCGGAGCCGCCGCCGGGCGAGTTGTAGGAGTTGGAGTAGGAGTAGCCGCCCTGGCCGTGGCCGTAGCCCTTCTGCTTGCCCTGCCCGGGGCCGTAGCCGCCGTACTGGCCCTGCCCGTAGGGCTGCTGGCCCTGGTGGCTGCCGTAGCCGGAGCCGTACGAGGCCTTCTGGCCGCCGCCGTGCTGCTGCTTCTTGCCGCCGTGCTTGGGCGGCGCGGGCGCCGTGTACCCGTCCCCGCCCTGGTAGTAGGAGCCGTAGCCCGAGGAGCCGCCGCCGCCGCCCGAGTTGGAGTGGCCGCCGTTGCTGTAGAACTGGCCTGGACGGAGAGAGGAGGGTCAGCGCTCCGGGGGCGGCAGGAGGGGGAGATCCTGGCGGGATTTCGGCCCCTCCGGAGCTGCCTGGGCCGGGGGTGGGGAGGGGGGTGAGGTCCTGCGAGGCCGAGGGTGGTCTGGGGCTGATGGAGACCCCTCGGCTCCCCGTGACTCTGGTGGGACCCCCCCATAAATCCAGTGGGATCCCCCTATCAGGATCCATCCCCATAAATCCAGTGGGATCCCCTATCCGGACCCATTGCCATAAATCCAGCAGGATCCCCCATCTGGATCCATCCCCGTGATTCCAGCAGGATCCCCCTATCCAGATCCATCCCCATAAATCCAGTGGGACCCCCCATCTGGATCCATCCCTGTGATTCCAGCAGGATCCCCCATCCGGATCCATTCCCATAAATCCAGCAGGATCCCCTATCCAGACCCATTCCCATAAATCCAGCAGGATCCCCCTATCCGGATCCATCCCAGTGATTCCAGCGGGATCCCCTATCTGGATCAATCTCGTGATTCCAGTAGGATCCCTATCTGGATCAATCTCTGATTCCAGTGGGAATCCCTATCCGGATCCATCCCGTTGGTCGCTCCCGGGCATCCCTCAAAGTCCAAACACCATCCTGGGAGTGACGGATGCTCTGGAATGAGGGAGAATCCTGTTCCAGGAATAAGGAACCCACAGGACTCCACCGTTCATCTTCCTGGGATTTGGGAGATTCCGTCTGGGATCCGGAGTTCATCTGGGTTTAATTTCGTTTATTCAGGGGCCCGCAGTCAAACTCTGAGGGGTTTTTTCCTGCTCCATGGAGCTGGGGGAGTTCCCATTCCATGGAACACTGGGAGCATCCAAAACTAAATTTGTTTTTGAGGGATAAAAGCCGCCGGAATCCGACTAAAACCCCGTGGATGGGGTGGGATCTGCCAGCAACAAAACGGGGCAGAATTTGGTTAAAAAGGAGCCAGAGAGTGAAATTCCATGTGCTTGGCTTCCGCAGTTCTGTGTGGAATGCCCGGACTGATCCCAGGTGAATCCCGGCTCCGTCCTCAAATCCCGTGGCTGTGCTGCCAAGAGCTTCTGGAGGCTTTAAACTCTGGGATCCGTTAATTCTGGGCTCGTTTCATGGATTTTCCTCCACGTTCCCTTTCCCACGTGAAGTTTTTATTCCTCTTCCACAGAAAATCCCGGATTCACTCTGCAGGAACGAGGCTCTGGAATAAATTTTTCTCCAGGGTTGGAGCAAAACTTGTCTTTGCTGGAGCAGAGTCAGCTCAGGCCATCCCGGTGGGAAAATCCTGGGATTTGGATCCGGAAGGAGCAGGGGGATTCAGCCTGCAGAGCTGGAAGCGGAGCTCTCCCACCCCAGTATTCCTGGATTTTCCCCTTTATCCCAGCGTTCCAAGTTTAACTCGGAAGCTTTTAATGCTTGGTGTGGGATCAGCTGTGATTCTCCCCAAATCAGAGGTCAGGGATAAAATATCCAGCACCAGGTGGTGGCTTGGGAAGGGCAATTTTTCCACCCGGGAGAGGGACCTTCAGGACGATTTATGGATCATCCAGGATGGGATCTGTGCCCTGGATAAAGAGTCAGGACCTCCAACAACTTTCTTTTTTTTCTTTTTCCAAAAAACCAGGATAATTATCATTATTGCAAATATTATTTCAAGGATCCACTGACTCACTTCGGACTCACTCGGTTTAAACCTGGAGCTTCCTTTTCCTCCTTTTTTGGTTAATCATGGAATTAAGTCAAGGGCCTCAAAGGTGGGAACAACGACGTTGCCAAACCCAGCAAAAAAAGGACATTTTTAAACCCAAAACACAAGGAATGAAGGAGCAAAACACTCGGAATTTGATGGACTCTGAGACTCGAGTCAACTCCAAAATTCTCCTCAATTCCTGATTTGCTCCAAGAGTCCGTTTCCATGGCAACCAACAACTCCATGGATTGCCTAAGGCATCCAGGACATTCCAGCTACCCCCCAGTGCCTGGATATTCATTGGATCGGGATGTGGAGCACAATTCCAGCGTGTTACAAAGGATTTGCTTCAGTACACACGATTCCACAGGCAAATCCAAACGCTCCAGCAAATCAGGGAATTTCACACCTTTAAAAGGCTGGGCTGGACTTGATCCATGCGGGAGAGTCTTCCCAAGATCCAGAGGAGTCTGACCCAACCTCTGGGATTTATCAAAAGGCTCGGATTTTGTACAAAAAAAATTTTGCTGGAAGTTAGGACAAAGTTGATCAAAACGCTTCCTTAAAAAACAAGGAATGCTTTCCATAAAAAAAAAAGCTTCTGCTCCCCCTTGAGCCATTTTCCCAGGAATTTTTAGTCCCTGGCACGACAACGCTCGCTGGGATTTTGGGTGGAAAAAGGGCACTTACTGTATCCAGCGGTGGCGGAATTCCCTCCGTAGCCGTAGCTCCCGTACCCAGCCCCTGGAGCGGAAGAAAACGTTGGAGTAAGCAGAGATTCCCAGGGTGAAACATCCCGAATTTGGGGGTTCATTCCCCCGTGGAGGGCTCTGGAACATCCAGGTGCCACGGATACGATCCCAGAGGGGCAGGTCGATGCCCGGGGGGGGTCTGGGGGTCGCTGCTGGCCCTCACCTGTATTCATGTAGCCGCCGTGGTTGCCGCCGAAGCCGCCCCGGCCTCTCCCGCGGCCCCGGATGTTCCCGCCCCGGCCGCGGCCCCGCATGTTGGGGGGCGGGGGGGCCTCGTTGTGCATGGGGCCGCCCCCCATGCCGAAGCCAGGGTTGTGCTGCTGCGGGCACAAGGAGAGGGGACACAGGGGTCACTCGGGGCTGGGATGAGCCATTTCCCGAAAAACCTCCCCAAACAGAGCCCCAGGCACCGCTGCCCCAGGACAGGAGCCACTGAGGGGGCCCCGAAGTCAGGCACCCCCAAATCCAGAGGATTTTGCTGCAAAACTTTATGGGTTTTGTGCTTCCAAGCCATTTGCTCCGCTCCCGTTCCCAGGAAAGGATCAAACCCCAGAGCCAGCAGCCAGTGAGTTACACCCGAGTTAGACCCCAGGTCCTTTCCCATTCCAGACCAGTTCCAATCAGTCTTTTCCCATTCCAGAGTTGTGGGATTGGGGGGTTTTACTCACTTTGACCGGGAATTTGGGGCCGCCCCTGGCCGGAACGGGGGCTCTTTTCTTCTTGTTCTGCTCGATGGCAACGGGAGCGTCTGGGAACAGCTTCTCCAGCGCGGCCAGCGCCGCGTAGGCTTTGGCCACCTTCTTGTTTGAGCCGGCGCCTTGGAACTTCTGCCCGTCCACCTCCACCTTGGAAAGGGACAGAACCACAGTGGGAAAGGGCAGGAAAAGATGGGAGACCTACAGGGAATCCCAGAGCTGGAAGCATCACAGGCTGTCCCCGCCCATTAACGAGCTTTAAGAGGTTTCTCCCAACCCAAACTCCTTGGATTTGACGACTTAAACTCTTGGGAAGGGGCTGAGGCAGCTTTCCGAGCTCTTTTCCCGCCTGACAGGATCTGGGCTGGAGCTGCTGGGAAGGGCAGGAGGCTCCATGTCCCCTCACCTCCATGACGAAGCGCTTGTCGTGGCTGCCGCCCGTCTCCGAGATCAGCTCGTACTTGAGCCCGCGCCGCTTCTCGTTCAGCTCCATCACCGGGTTCTTCCCGTGCTTCGTCAGGATTGGTCCCTGCTGCTTCACGTTCTGCAGGAGGCGAGAGGTGGGATCAGCCCCACGGAGCTGCTTCCCAACCTTTTTGGGGAGCACCCCCACGAAGCCACTTCTGCCTCCTGCTTCAGCCAGGAGTGAGCCGGACAAACACTGACAGCACAGCTGCTGGGAGTTCCAGCCCACATCCCCCATCCCAGAGCCACATTCCCCATCCCAGAGCCACGTCCCCCATCCCAGAGCCACATCCCCCATCCCAGAGCCACGTCCCCCATCCCAGAGCCACGTTCCCCATCCCAGAGCCACATCCCCCATCCCAGAGCCACATTCCCCATCCCAGAGCCCCGTCCCCCATCCCAGAGCCACATCCCCCATCCCAGAGCCACATCCCCCATCCCAGAGCCACGTTCCCCATCCCAGAGCCACATCCCCCATCCCAGAGCCACGTTCCCCATCCCAGAGCCACATCCCCCATCCCAGAGCCACATTCCCCATCCCAGAGCCACGTCCCCCATCCCAGAGCCACGTCCCCCATCCCTGTGTCCCCCCACCCACCTCAGGGGTCTGATCCGAGGGGGGCGAGGCTGCCGTGGGCGTTGACACCGTTTCCACGACGGGCGGAGGAGCCACAACCACCGGCTTCGTCTCCGTCTCCTCCGCCGACTCATCGCCCTTGCCGGAGTCTTTGCCTTCCACTCCGGTGGGCAAACCCATGTCCTGCAGCACCTGGAGAGCAGGAGGGAGGGTCAGGAGCTGCACTCAAGCACTGCCTGCTCGGGACAGCTCTCCAGGAAGCTGCTCCGGGATGTTTATTGACTCTCTCCGGTGCTCGGCGTTCCCGAATCCCACGGGCGCTCCAGGGACACTCAGGGCTGGGAGCTCCCGGTGCTGCTCCTGCCCCATCCTAGGAGTTCTGGCAGTTTTCCCGTTCCCATTCCCAGAAAATCCCGCGCTCACCTTCACGGCCACGTGAAGCTTCGCCGTTTTCTTGGATGGCCCCGAGGCCTCGAAGGTGCTGCCGTCGATCTCCACGGACATGGTGAAGATGGGGGCGTGCACGGGGCCCGTCTGGGACACCAGTTTGTACTGGAGGCCCGGTTTGAGCTGGTTCAGCTTCATCAGCGCGTTCATGGCCTGCGGAGGCTCCAGCTTCTCCTCTGCACACAGAAAAACCAACACCGAGAGTTTGCGGGTGTTTGGGGGCTCCTTCCAAGAAGCAAAACCAATTCCAGACCAGTATTTTCCAGTTTGGGCCGGTTCCAATTGGTATTTTTTCATTTCAGGCCAGTCCTGATGGGCATTTGCTAATTCCAGAGCAGTTCCCATGGGTCTGCTCCCATTCCAGACCAGCTCCCACCAGTATTTTCCAATTGCAGATCAGTTCTGATCAATCGTTTCCCATTTTAGACCAGTTCTGACCAGCACTTTCTGATCTCAGACCACTTCCCATTGGTCTTTTCTCTTTTTAGACCAGTTCCCATTGGTCTTTTCCCATTCCAGACCAGTCCCCATTGGTCTTTTCCCATTCCAGACCAGTTCCCATTGGTCTTTTCCCATTCCAGACCAGTCCCCATTGGTCTTTTCCAATTCCAGACCAGTTCTGACTGGTCTTTTCCTATCTCAGACCAGTTCCCACCAGTCTTTCCCAATTCCAGGCAAGTCATGATCTTTTCCTCTTTGTTTCCAGTTCTACCCAGCACAAATCTCCCGGTTTTAAGTTATTTTACCCAATCCCCACACCCTGTACCCCCAATTTCTGCCCCATTTCCCCCCGGGCCGTACCTACCTCTCGTTAACTCAATACCTTTTTTCTGAATCTTCTTTTTCTTTTTGCTGGGGGATTTCTCCTCCCCGTCCTCCTCCATCGGCCGCTTCATGGGGGTCACGGCGTAGGTGGTGCTGGGCGGGATCTGAACTGCAGGAACGAGCACAGGCGCTCCCTAAATCCCCCGTTTTCCACCCAAATCCTCGGGATGGGACGCGGGGCCGCCCCCTCCCAGTACATACCAGTATAATCGACCGGGTTCTCGTTCTTTGGTTTCTTGGGCATTTTGGAGGGCAGGGGATCCATGCCCAGGACCTTGTGGAGCTGGCCGAAGGCGGCGAGCCGGAGCGCGTGCTGGGGACAGGACCGGGGGTCACTGGGAGCTGCCGGACACCCCCCTGCTCCCAGCCCCACACAGCCCCCCTGCACCGACCCATCCTCAGTGGGGCTCTCCGGATTGAGTTTCTTTTTGGGGGAGTTTCATCCAAAAAAGGGGTGTCGGGACCATTCACTACTCAACACCTGATTCTTTGCTCTGGGTGGCCAAACTATGGGGCCCGCGCGGGTGGCCTGGCGGAGTGACCACGGCACCAAGCGACCACAGCGCCGAGTGACCACAGCACCGAGTGACCACAGCACCGAGTGACCACGGCGCTGAGTGACCGCGGGTCTAATCTACGCTGGCCGAGGGAGCTGGGAGCGGAGCGAGCCGGGGATTGGGAAGGGCCGGGTGGAGGTCACACTATACCTGAGCACTCTGTGTGATATCTTCCCTTTGTTGTCTGTCTAGATGCCCAATAGCATCAGTGGCTTCTTTTTCACAAGGGTCATAAATACCAGAACCATCTGAAGGCAGGAAACAAGGAAGATATGCAGAGAATTATCCCGGGTTTCTACCCTAAATTCCCTGGGGCAGCTCCGAAGGCGCGGAATGCCGCGGGGCTGTGTGGGGTCGGCCGCGGGAATCGCGCTCCCCGGCAGCCAAATTCCGCCGGCGCCTCTCTCTACGGGGCTGAGGTGGCTCCAGAGGACGGGAGGGCCGGGAATCTCCGCGCGCCCGCGGGGATCGAGGGGCTCCCGAGCGCCGGCGCCCCCCGCGCTCCTCCCGGCCGCGCTGCCGCGGGCACGGCGCGCCCCGGGCTCACCTGGCATGACGATGCCCGAGGCCAGGCACTCCAGCACCCGGCGCAGCGCCTCGCCCGCGCCCATCGGCCGGTTCGCCGTCCCGATGGACTTCTCACACAGCAGCTCCAGCGGCTGCAAGGGAAGGAGGGAAGTGAGGGCGGGGAGAGGGGGAGCGGAGCCCGGAGAGGGACCTGGCAGAGGATCCCTGGAAAAGGGAGCCCAGCAGGGGGGCACCGGGAAATGGAGCCCTGGAAAGGGGGCTTGGGACAGGGATCCCAGAAGGGATCCTGGGAAAGGGAGCCGGGAGAAGGGCCCCAAAAAAGAGCTCCTGGCACGGGACTCTGAGAAAAGGGACTCCTGGGAAAGGGATCCGGGAGAAGGGCCCCAAAAAAGAGATCCTGGCATGGGACTCTGAGAAAAGGGACTCCTGGGAAGGGATCCTGGGAGAGGGGCCCCAGGAAACACTCCGGGAAAAGGGATCCTGGAAAGGGATTCCAAGAAATGGCTCCAGGGAAGGGACCCATCTGGGAGCAGCTTCCGGTTCCCAAAGGAGGAGAGAAGTCAGGCTGTGGAAGTTGTGAATGGATAAAACAGTTTGATAACAAAGTAATTTGGCAATTAATAAAACAGTTTGTGTGATATGTGATGTGATTTGACAAGATAAAGCTGTTTGATAACTGATAAAACCGTTTGTTAATTGATAAAGAAAACTGATGATGGTATTTGAGGACAGCGTAGTCTGGTAACTGATAGAGTGATTTGATAATTGATAAAACTATTTGATAACAAGACTTGAAAATTAATAAAAATATTTTAAAATAACATGATTTGATACTTTGTATTTGATGATAACTTGATAATTTATAAAACAACTTGATAATGATGTGGTTTGGTAACTGAGAAAACAGTTTGATACTAACAAGACTTGATAGCTGATAACACTGATAGTAACGTGCTCTGGTAGCTGATAAAATGTTTCGCTAATAATGTGATTAATTAATCAATAAAACAACTCCATGGTAAGGTGAGTTGATAATTGATAAACCAATTCAGTGATAACCTGAGCTGGTAATTGATATGGCAATTCAGTATCAAGGTGAGCTGATAATTCATAACCAGCTTGATAACAATATGAGTTCATAATTAATAAGGCAAGGTCAGCTGACAATCGAGAATCCCTCTGCACCACGGACGTTTGATTTGCATCTCTGAGTGCAGGAAAGCCGCTGGTCCATGGAAATGCCCAACCTGGAAAGGGGCCGTGCCCTGGAACCTTGGGAAAGAGCAGAGCTGAGCTCGGGAAAAACGCCGCCAACCCCCCCGGAACGGGAAAAGCGGGAATTACCCATCCTCTGAGCGGGGCCCAGGTGGGGACGCGAGTGCAGAGGTCCCGCAGCACCCGGATCACGATGACGCACGACTTCAGCCCGTTGGCCCTGGCCTGGAAGCGGAACCAAACCAGACAGGGATTCACCGAGCGCCCGCCCGCGCCGCCGACGCTCCCTCGAGGTGCTGCTTTGCCGAGGGTAAAGCCGGAGCCCGGGCCCGCGCCCGGAGCTCGGAGCCGCGCCGGGACAGCCGAGGCTCGGCCGAGGGGTGGCCAAAGTCTTAGCCGAGGTCCTAGCCAAGGGGTTGGCCAAGGCCTTAGCCAAGGAGTTGGCCAAGGAGTTGGCCAAGGTCTTAGCTAAGGGCTTAGCCAAGGGGTTGGCCAAGGGGCTGGCCAAGGTCTTAGCTAAGGTGTTGGCCAAGGGGTTGGCCAAGGTCTTAACCAAGGTCTTGGCCAAGGGGACGTTACTCCTCACACAAAGTAGCAGCTCCGCGGCTGCTCCGTACAAAGGCTCCTAAGTCGCTCCAGCGCCCACAGTCCGGCACCTCCGAGCGGCCAGCGGCCACTTGAAACTCCAACTCCAAAAAAAACACTCAGCCCCTTAAAGAGTTTACCAATGCTTCTACTTAAAGATAAATATAAGAACAAAATGCAAACCTGGAACCACTTGGCGTGGCGCAGAGACGCCAAGGCAGCAAGGCATTTCTGCCTGTCCAGAACGTCCGGGGAGTCGGTGACTGAGAGCGTTTCTAGTCGTGGATGGAATAAGAAGACAAGGCACGGTTTGACCAAGGGGCTTCTGTCGGGCCGAGGGGGATGAGGCAGCATCCTAACGGGCAGCTGAGGCTCCCAAAAAATCCTGCTGGGATGTGGGAGCAGGAGGGAAGGGACTGCGGCACTGCCGCCGCGCGGCCTCGCCTGGACACGGGGGGGAAGCTCAATTCCCAGGGAGGGATGGGCTGGAATGTGCGCTGGCAGGAGGAAGAGGAGGAGGAAGAGGAGGAGGAGACCGGGCGTGAGGCTCGGTGGAGGGCAGAGTAATCCTGGATGGATGGAGAGGAGGCGGCGGCGAGGCCGGTGAGGGGGAAATTTGAAGTGGTGAGGTCCCGGCTCCGCATGCGGAGCGCAGGGGGTGGGGAGGAGGAGGGAAGGGCGAGGCTCGGCGAGGATCCAGGGAACCCTCCGCCCGGAAGGATGGCTGCCCCGGCCCCGGCCCGCGACAGAGAACGTCCTGTTGGTCAAAGGTCCAGCGTCCCTAAAATCGACAAACTAGAAGGCTCGGAGACGAGGTCAGAGATCAACACCAGAGATCAACAATCAAGAGCACAAAGAGGTCCCGGTTTGTGCTGCAGCAAAACTGAGGAGAGGCCTGAAGTCGCCCAAAATTGCTCAAGATCAGGGTTTTAGATAAGGCTAGTGCGGAGCGGGGGAACCGCCGGCCCTACGGAGCCCATCGGAATTGGAGCGGACAACCAGCGGCTGCTGGAGTTCTGATTCCAAAGGGAATTTGGAGAAGCTAACTTTATCCAAAACTCTGCATCGCTTTGCGGAATTCTGAACCTGAGGTGCTGGAAGAGCCACGGGAGGAGTCCCGAGCACCCGGTGTTCTGCTGCAACACACACCGGGGGAACATCCCGGAACATCCCGGTTCATGGACATGCAACTCCTCGGACAAGAAGCCTTCAAGAGGGGTTTTTTTGGGTTTCTTAAACAAATCTGGTTTCTATTTTCATGTCACTGCACTGACATGGCCAGGGACAAACCACGAGTAATACAACGAGATGATGAATTAGTGAACTAAAGGCCCAAGTGGAACCAAAAGAAAGGATAAAATAATAATACTTAAAAAAAAAAAAAAAAAGAAAAAAAGAAAAAAAGAGCAAAATCCCGTGTGAAAGGTGCTCCTCAGCTTCGGAAGCTCGGTCCGGATAAACCACAACCGGGATCTCCGTGAGGTTGGCGCAATGAAGGAATTTGGTTTGGATTTGGCCAGCAAGAGTCGCCACGGCTCCGGCTGAAGCTGAAGAGCACTTTCCCGGTCGATAGCCGCGGGATGCCGGGTGCCGGCCGGCCGTACCTCCGGCCAGCTGCTTCTCCAGCTCCTCCCTGACCACGGGCGACGTCAGGTGGATGGTCAGGGTCAGCGGGGGCTCCTTCGTGTTCTTGATGACGATGGCGGCGTCTCCCACCGACTGGATGATCTCGTACTTGTCCTCGGTGATCGCCTGCGGCATCGGGACAGAGACGGGTTGGAACCCGAGGGGTTTAAAGTCCCTTCCAACCCAAACCATTCCACGATTAACGAAGAGAAGGTCACCTAACGATCCCAAAGAACGCGCCTCCAGGCAGGACATTCCCAAGCCGGAGCACAGGGACCAGAACCATCCCAAAGGGAATTTCCCTGGCGGCTCAGCTCCACTCACCGCGAGCTGCACTCCCAGGTTATCGGCGACTTTTTCCAGGAGCTTGGCCGTGGGTTTGTCTTTGCACAGCAGGACCAGCTCCAGGTCCAGGTCCCCCTTCAGCAAGAGGCCTTTGGCCACGAGCCCCACGCGCATCACCCCCCGCAGGGTCCTCGTCAGCTGCTCCGTGGCCTTCTGATCCCTGAAAAAACACGGCACGGGGTCGCACCGGCGGGATCCACGCCCCACCCAGCCAGAGGGATGGATCCGTGAGGATCAGCCCGGCACTCGCAACAGTCGCCTCAGCCCTGCCTCGATTCATTCCCCTCGATTCCACGGCCAGGGAGCGGATTTTTAGGGATCTAAGCGAATTTGAGGGATCTAAAGCAGGACATCGCCGTGATCCCGGCAGCGGCTTCGCTCCTCACCCTCCTTCCTTGCTCTCCTCCTCGGCCGCCGTCTCCATGGACTCCGTCTCCGGCTGCTCCCCGCTGACCTTCTCCTGCTCATCAATCCAGTCGGAGACGGCTTTGAGCGCCCGCTCCGTGTGGGAAACCATGTTCTGCACGGCCTCCAGCTCCTCCTGCGTGGGGTACACGGCCGAGTGCTTGGCCATCACGTGCCGGTCGTCGTTCACGAAGATCCGCATCGGGCGCTGCAGGAAAGGGAGGTCGGGAACGTTTAGGGAGCGCCGGGATGAGGATTTTCACCCCACGCCCGGGAATCCACACCCGGGCTCTTACCATCTTTGTTTTCTGCGGTCTGCCTGAACGTCCCAAAGGTGTTTATTTGGATTTTTCTGGCGACTGGAGCGTCGCAGCGCCGCGGCGTTCCGGGATCTGAAAGCGACAGAGAGCGGGTGAGCCGGGGCAGCCGGAGCCTGGGGCACGCGCTGCAGCAGCGGAGATGGAAGCAGGAACAGCAATTAGAGACCAGCTCGTTAGCCAAAAGGGTCTGCTCCCCAGCATTTACGTCCCTGAGACCTGAGACTGACCCTTGGAGCATCCGATCCTTACTCCCTCTTATTCCCAAGAGGTTTTCCCATGAAATGGGACTGCTCCAAACCAGACAGAGCTCCCCGCTCCACGCTGGAGCAGCCGCCCTGGGATAATTAATTAATTAATTAAACAAGGGAAGGGCCAGCTGGGCCCCTCGTCCCGCTCCTGGCAGACCCCTCTGCCGTATCCATGGGCAGCTCCTGGCACAGATCCCTCTGGGATCCTAACGGGAAGCTCCCGGCACAGATCCCTCTGCCACAGCCCTGGTTTCACCCCAAATCCCTTGCACAGCCCCAAAGTCGCCCCGTGGGCTCTGCATCAGGACCAACACCAGCCCAGAGGCTGCACCGAGCCTCCTCCCTGAGTTTATCAGGAGGTGACAGGATAAACCCAGCAAATCCAGGTGGGAAGTCAGCGCTCAAAAGCCCTGGAATTCAACAGATTCTGCCCAAACGACACCAAATTCCTGCCTTTTTGTGGGAACTGCAAGCTGGGGAAGCAGAGCCTTCTGTTCCAACTCCAGCGCTTTGTCCCCTGGAACAGAGGAACGCCTGGATCCCGCGGGAATGCCAGTGTCCTGGGATCACCCTCGGGACACTGCCTTGCACCCGCCAGGATCAGCTCCGGCACCGTTCCCCCACGGACAGGGGAAGGATCAGCACCTGCTCCAGCCAGGGTCATTAACTGTACCCAATAAAATTAATTAATTAAAATCCTGCTTTCCCCCACTGCCCCTGACCAGTTCAATCCTGGCCCTGCGGCACTCAACGGCCTCCTGGTAACTGCAAGGAAAATTCCATGGAAAAGCGTTGGAAAACGCCGACCCTCTGCACCTGAGGATGAGGAAGATCATCATCCTCTTCCTCCACTCCCTTCCACCATCCAAATCTGCCTGGTGACAGCAAATCCCACCTGGAGAGGGCCGATCCCGCCTGGATGATCCCAGAGCTCCCAACCAAACCTTCCCCTTTCCATGCGTTTCCCAGGCCACCAAACCAGACCGCAGCTCTCTTTCACCTTTTCCCACCAGAATCTCCCCAGTTCTGGCCTCGCCGCTCCCCCCTCGCGCTGCCCAGCTCACCCAGAGCTGGGGCTCACATTTTTGGGATAAAAGCCTCGAGCCGCTGCACGGACACACGATTCCACTCCAAGGAAACCCCTCTGATTCCAATCCTGCCAGTTTATCCACACGATGACTTAACAGTGCCATAAATCTGGATTCAATTGTAACCAAACCCCGACCGGCGCCGGCTGAGCAGGGAGAATCATTCCCAAGGAGCCACATGGCATCTCCCGGTGCCTCCTGCTCCAGGCTGGGCCCTGAAGGCCCCACACGCTCCGTTATTTTCCTTAGAATTCCCTCCATTTCCTGCCGGCTGGATAAGGAAAGGGTTGAAATCCCACCCAGCTGTTCCTACAGTCAGAATCACAACAGCAGCCAGAGAGTCTCCCATCATCCCTCTTCAGGGATTTTTGGAGGGAGAAATCTGGGAGCTGATGCTGCAGCACCACCAGATTTGCATCTCTTGAGGAGAAGAACGGCAGGATCGGTTACGCCAGGACCCCAATCCTGGCACAGCCCTTGGAAACGGGACAAACTCTGGAATTTCACCTGGTTTCGGCCTCGCCCCCTCCTCCACTCCCACCCCCAGCTGGAATTCACCAAACTTCCCGCGCTCGGATCGAGCCTCCCAAGGGAAGGAGCGACTCTCCCGAAGGCGTTTTTGGGAAGACGGAGGGAAAAACAACCAAAGGACCTAAAAGGCTGGGATTTCTGCCCTAAACGTGGGAAAGCGTGACACAGGCAAAGCCGCGCTTGGGTTCAAGGCCGTATTTCAAGAAAGAATTGGTGGCATTTATCTGTGTTTTGGTGCCTGCCCGGGATGGATGGAGCCAGAACACCACGGCGCTCACAGGGAGCAATCCAGGAGCCCCGAGAGCGCAGATTCCAGCGGGAACCCCGGACTGAGGGGGCATAAAGCCGTCAGTCCCCGCGGAGCAGCCGCGGCGGGAAGGGGTTGCCGGATTTTTGTTCCTCTAAATCCTCCAGAGACGGAGCGGCCACGGATAACGGGGCTGGACCAGCGGGAACCGTGATGGAGCAGGGAGAGAGGCCGGGAAAAGCTCAGGGGAGGAGGAGAGCAGGATCCTGTTCCTGAGCGGGGAGAGGGGCTAAAATCCCCCCAAAGGGGATGATCCCACTGCAATTCCCTGCCTGGGATGGGGTGGGATGGGGAGAAGGAAGAGGGGCTTGAAGCCCCTCCAAGGGGGGTGATCCCACCTCCTTCATGACCCCCCCGCCCCCCGACATCCCACCCAGGGGCGGCTGAGGGGGTCGGGAAAGGAGCAGCCCCCCTCAAACCCCCCCATCCCCGTCCCCGGGCGAGCGCGGGGCCGCGGGCCGAAAACGAGGACGGGGCGCGGGGCCCGGGGGTGAGGAGGGGGCGCGGGGGGTGAGGAGGGGGCGCGGGGGCCGCCGGGCGCTGCCGCCATTTGCAAACGCGGCGCGAACAAAGCGGCGGCCGCTCGAAACGAGGGGGTTTCGGGGGGAGCCCCGTGCGACGCCCGCGTTGCCCGGGTCGGCGGCTCGGTCCCCCCCCGTTCCCCGGGGCGCTGCCGAGGGGGCTCCGTGAGGGAGCGCGGCCGCCTCCCCCCGCCCTCCCCTCACTCACCGCCGCCATTTTGTCTGCACACAATGGGCCGGGCGGGAGGGAGGGGACACGGGGGGGCCGGGTCACCGCGTCCCGCCGCCCCCCCGCCTCACCTCACCCCCCCCACAGCCCACACCGGCTCCTCCCGCCCCGGCACCGCCCCCGCCCGGCCCGGTCCGGTCCGGCTCGGCCCGGCGCGGCTCCCCCCACCGCGCGGCGCGGGCACGGCTCCTACCGGGGCGCTGCCGGCGGTGCCTCGCGGGGGTGGCCCGGCCCGGCCCGGCCGGCGGGGCCCGGGAGGGGCCGGAGCGGGGCCGGAGCGGCGCGGGGGGGCCGGAGCGGGGCCGGAGCGGGGCGGGAGCGGCGGCGCCGGGACTGCGGCGGGGGCGGGGCCGCCGCCGGCGGGGGGCGCGCGCGCGCCGGGAGGGGCGGGGCCGTGGGGGAGCGCGGCGGGCGCGGGCCAATGGGAGGGCGCGGAGGGAGGGTGACGGACAGGGGGCAGAGCGAATCGGAGAGGGCGGAGGGAGGGTGATGGACAGGGGGCGGAGAGGAGAGGGGGACGGGCTCGGGGGGCGGGGAGAAGGGACGCGGGGCGGGTGCGGACCAATGGGGTGGCCCGGCGGGGGGTGATGGACACAGCACGAGGCCAATGGGAGAGGGAGGAGGGAGGGTGGTGCGTGAGGGGCGGGGCCGAGCGCGGTGGCGGGAACGGGCCGGGGGGGCGCGGGCTGAGGGGAGCACTGTGAGGGGAGCGGCGGCCTGAGGGGATCCCCCTGAGGGGACGCGTCCGCGCCGCCCGCCGAGGCACCCGAGCCCAGCCAGGGTTCCACCGGGAAGATCCTTCTCTGACAAGGAATGAAAAGGTTTGACCTCAAAGTACCTTTGTTGAAGGGGTTCGATGTCAAAATCGCCTTTCTGCGAGGGGAACAACCTCAAAATCACCTTTTTAGGAGGGGGTTGACCTCAAAAACGCCTTACTTTGAGGGGGTTTTACCTCAAAACCACCTTTTCTGAAGGGGTTTGACCTCAAAAATGGCTTTTTTTTCAGTGGCTTGACCTCAAAGCCATTGACTTTTTGAGGTGAAAAACCTCAAATATGCCTTTTTGGAGGCATTTGACCAGAGAAACATCTTTAGCTTTTGATGACCAGGGAAATGACATTAAATAAGTGTCCGAACAAGCGCTTTGCTCCTTAAAATCCCCTCCCAGAGCCTCTGCGGGGTTCAGGGATTGTTGCAAAATTCCCCATATTCAGCCAAAACTCCCCAAAATCAGTGACCCCCCTGAGTTTGAAAAGAGCTGAGCGAGCACCACAAGGGCCGTTTTGGGGTGAAATGCAGTGGAATTGGTGTCAGAGCCCAGTGGTGCCAGAGGGAAGGACGCGACAGAACGAGGTCCAAACAGGCACTTTTTTATTGTTGGTCGCGACGCCGACGGGGAAGCACACAGAGACTCCGGAGCGTCACAGCACTGTTAATGCCTCAGAAACACATGAAAAACGAGCATTTTCGTGTAAAACATCAGCCCTGCGGGTTTTAGCATTTTTTAGGATTTGGGTTTTTTTTTTTTTCCTTTGCCCACAGAACAATCCGGTTTGTAGGGACAGAAGCTGGATTTCTAGACAGGGAAGAAAGCGCCGTTATTCCTAAATTCCATCATTTAATGCCTCTAACGCGGAGCTTTGCCTGGAAGAAGGAACCCAGTCTTGGAGTGAAGCTTTTCCGGACACCAAATTCCCCCAGACGGCTGCCCTCGCTCTGAGTTTTCCCAAAAAAAAGCTAATTTACAGGAATATTTCCCTCACTGCTCCCCATCACAGTCAGTTTTCACCTCTAAAAAGCCGCTTGGGCTTATCGGGAATAAAAACTCTTAAATCTCCCCAAAACCTGTGTTGCTGGGAGGCAGCCAAGCCAGCCCGGCTTCCCCAAGAACACATTTTCCCAAATTTCTTCTCTCCTTCACCACTTTTCCTTCCAGCCTTCCAAATTCCTGCTGTTTTTTGCCTCTTAGAGCAAATAAACCCAGTTCCTGCCACTCCTCTGCTGCTTCCCCCGGCGTTCCCACACCCGAAGGGTCAGGATTTAGGAGGAAAACAGCTGAAAATCGAGGAGTGAGAGGGAATTCGCCCCCAACACGAACGTTCTGAGCAGAAATTAAACCAAAACCACCCCGAAACCTGCACAGGGAGGGGCAAAACTGAATTAATCCAGAGCCAGCATCAGGAGCTGCAGGACACGTGCTGGAGGTGCCCGAATGGCTGTAAGTAGAACAAGGTCTGGTCATGATTCCCTGAATTATTCCCACTTGACCCAAACAGAGAGGATTTGCCTCCTTTTAGCTTCATTTGGCCTTTTCTGTTGAGCTTTATTCTTACTTTTTTAGCTTCGTTTTTTACCTTTCCCTTCATTTTTCTCTTTCCCTTCACCTTTTCTAGTATCATCCTTTCCTTCATTTTTATGGCTTCAGTTTTCCCTTCCACTCCTCTCTCCACTGATCAGCTGCACCGAAAAACGAGGGGGAAAAGGGAAAATTTAGGGAATTAAAAAAAAAAAAAAAATTTAGGGAAATGAGAGTGTTTGATTCCAGCTAGGGAAGCCCTGCCTGGCGGCATCAGAGAAACCAAAACCCGCCCCCCAAAAATTCACTGGAAAAGCTCCAAATAACAATAACTGAAAACATCCTGGGAAAGCCAAGTGTACAAAAAGCCCCCAAAGCGTTGGATAATTCCATAGAAACATCCCCTGGACGATACAAAACCTAAAGGTGGCAGGGGAGCCGGGATAAAAAGCAGCCAAAGGGATCCCTCAGCACCAACGCCCGGAGCCAGGCGAGCACTGGGAGGGGGAAAGGTGGGACCCTCCCAGCCCCTGGGAGCTGGGAATTGCCCCCCAAAGCCTCAGAGCGTTTCTTTAAGTCCTTTTTTGTAACAAATGAGCCCCAAAAACGCCCAGTTGCTGGCGGTGGCTCCCCCGGGTCTGAGGAGGGGTTAATTCTGTTACATTTTTAAGGTTTTAAGTTACTCAGTTGTAGTTTACAGGTAATTAACACCTTTTCAGCTCAGAAAAAAAAAAAAAAAAAAAATCCCTTCTTCCCTTCCGGGCAGGAGCTGCGAGGGGTTGGCTGCTACTGGCTTTGCTAAAATCACCCGGAATGAACCCAAAACCCCCCCAGGTCCATCCACGCCCCCTCCCCGTGCTCCGGAGGGGGGTGTCCCAAAATCCCATATGCAGGTGAAGCGCTTGGGAAGCTGGGGAAGGGTTTGCCCTAAACTGACAAATTTTGGGGGCGGGATGCAGATTTTGGGGAGGAATCTGCGGAAGCTGCCGGTCCTCAAGAGGTGCAAGAACTGGACAAAGCCTCAAGCCCCAAATTCTGCTCGTGGCCCCCTCGTTCCCCTCCACCTTCACCCCTGCAGTGGCTACAGAAGCACTAATTAGCTTATTCCTAAAAGAATTAATTAATTAGGGCCCGAAACAGGGCCCTCGGGTGTCGCTCGAGGGCAGCAAGGGATGGGAAGCGATTCCAGGCCGTGCCCGCTCTCCGGGCAGGAATGAACAACCATAATTCGGGATTTAGGGGGGGCCACAGTGCAAACACCCCAGGAGGAGCTGCCGGAACCTCCCGGCTCCTTCGCGCGTCCCCTCTGCGCCCACGCCCGCCCGGATCCCCCCGGGCGCCGAGGAAACGCCGGCCGCAGAGGGATTTACTGGGATCAAACCGGGATCAAACCCGGTTCAACTCCCTTCGGAGCCGCTGACCCCCGGGAATTGGGATTTCGGCCCCGTCACAGCCCAGGAGTGGCACTGGCACGGGGCCCTGCGGCTCGTTAGCGGCGACAAGCTCGTCACCGTCACCACCGCGAGGATTTAAGGCCGAATCGTCAACAATCCGCGTTTTACCGATCCCCCCACGCTGCCGGCCGGGAGGAGGGGTGGTCCAAGGTCCATAGAGGCGAATTCCACGTGGGATGGGCGGCGCCGGGCGGTCTCCGGGCGCGGGGCTACGCCTCGGGCTGGCCCTTGTTGGTCTTCTTGAGCAGCTTCCTCAGGTTCTGGGACATGAAGTAGGGCTTTTCCGCAGAGCCGTCGTTGCGCTCCAGGTCTTCCACTGCGAAGAGAAATCCCCGGCCCCGCGGCGGGGGCAGAGACGGGGGTTGGTGTGACGGAGGCTCCTGGGACCCCCTAACAAGGATCCCAGATTAAATCAAGTCTCTGCCCTCATCGTCAACGGGGGGTTCCTCCCTCTGTCACAGCAAACCCGGGAGTGGCCCAGGGGGATGGCGAAGAAAGCGGAAATTTGGGTGTTTTGTTTCTCGGGGCGGGGGAAAAGTTGAACGGAGCCGAGGGCAGGCGGGACCCCTCAGCTCTTCCCAGCAGCTCTGGAGCCAACGCAGAGCGATTCCCCTCGGAGCGTTCCCGATGTGCCAAGCGGTCGGAAAATCCCAGCCGTGGAAGAACAACACCCCAAAACCAAACAAAGCCACAAAGCCCCGGGCTCGCAGTGCCCAGGGGGTGTTTGGAGAGGGATTTGGATCCTTCTGGGATGGAAATGGGAGCGTCAACACCGCGGCTTTGTCCTGGGAGGGTCTGGCTGGGAGCTGTGGCCGAGGCTGAGCCACAAGAGCTGGGTTTTTTTAAACCTTGATCATTTCTGGGCTATCTGGAGGAGAAATCCCGACCCCCCGTGCCTGGAGTGAAACCCTCCGAGTCCCAGTGGCCACCGGTGACGGCTCGTGGCCCGGAGCGACGGCTGGGACAGGGCACAGGGACAAGCTGGGCTAAAGCAGTGGGGGGCAAGCCAAAGCTCTGCAACCTCGCCTGGAACCCTCCAGAATTCTGTGGTTTGCATAGAGACAGGGTGAGGAAATTACAAGGGAAGAGGTGAGAAAAGAACAAGGGAAGAGATGAGAAAAGAACAAGGGAAGAGGCGAGAAAAGGGCAAGGAAAAGGGCAAGGAAAGTTTCACTGCTCTCAGCTGGAGCAGGCACAGAGGAAACGCCCAGAGGCCAGTTTGGGGCGGCGGAACCCGCCCGGCCCATCCCACAAACCCCGTCGTGCCAGCCGTGCCAGCCCTCCCTCCGGAACAAAGATCTCTGCGTCAAAACCACGATGATCCCCGGGCACCGCGCTCCTCGCTGGGCACCACCGGGACCCCCAACGACGCCGGGTGGGTTCTCTCGAAGCAGGAACGCGGGATTTTGGGCAGGAAGGTAGACTGGACACCCCCGGGCGCTGAGGGTCGGCGCCCACCACCCTCGAAGGACTTGCAGGGGGCAGAGCGGCGCCGCGGGAGTCGCTGCTGGGGTCAGGGGGCCGGGAGGGTCCCAGCGCCGGGCCCTAGCCTTGGCTATCGGCGCTTTTGGAAGGTTCTAGGTGCCCCTTCAGCAGGATCTCGCTGAGCTCAGGGGACATGTAGTAAGGCCTCTCCGGAGATCCATCGTTTCTCTCCAGATCTTCACCTTTTCCAGCCCCGGGAAGAAGAGGCCGTGAAGGGGAAGAGCGAAAAGCAGCGGAAGAGCCGGGGAGAGACAGGAGGTGGAGGATGGAGAACATGTGACCAGAGACATGGAAGGGGTGGAAAAGAAGGAAAACAGGGAGGAAAAAAAAGGGAAATTGAGGTTAGTTGTTAATTCCACCGAGCCCAAAGCACCAAAACAGAGGGAGAGATGCAGGAGCCCATGGACAGGCTGGGAGAGCAGGTGAGAATGCAGGCGAGGAGTCAGGAAAGGAAAAAGCGTGAGAAAACCACACAGAGGGACCCCGGGACTGGGAGCAGCGCCCCAAACTGGACACTCTGGGGATCAGCCTGATGGGAGGCGGGGTTTTTGCTGATACTCACAGAAGCAGAGGAAGAGGGTGTCCACGCACATGCCGTACACGCTGAAGAACCCGTGGGCAATGAGGTAGGAGCCCACGATCACCGTCTGGAAGAGACACCGCACACTGACGCCGCGGCCGGCACAGAGCCCGGAGCTCTGGCCAGGAGCAGCAGGAGGAGGAGGAGGAAAGTGCTGAACCCCACATTCCCCAGGGGAAGGAGGAGAAGCGAACAGGGCAGGACTGTTCGGAGCGGCCCGAGTGGGGACAAAAGGCCTCAGCCACCGCTGGACAGAGGCCAAGGTGGGCAGCGCAGGCGGGCACGGCGCCAGCAGCAGCCAACAAAGGGCTCATTGCACCGGCGGCCGGGAAAACACCCCCGACAAAGAAGGTCCTTGAGGCGCCGGGTGTGGGGAAGGGTTTGTGTGGGGCAGCTCCGTCCTCTCCTTCCAAAGTCACCCCAAAGAGAGAGGGCAGCTCACCAGAATCGGGACCCAGTAGTAATTCAGCGGCGGCGCCGTGTCCTGGACCAGCTTTATCCGCTGGGTGAAGAAGAAGAAGGCGAGGATTCCTGGGAAAGCAAGGGATGGACACGGCTCTGGGATGGGTGGGCAAGATGGAGAAGGGGATGGGAAGGAGCAGATTCACGGGAGGGGTGACTTGA
Organism: Monarcha castaneiventris obscurior; assembly: GCA_026261815.1. NCBI lineage: Eukaryota > Metazoa > Chordata > Aves > Passeriformes > Monarchidae > Monarcha > Monarcha castaneiventris. Next base: position 57,704 of record JAMPIT010000771.1, read on the forward strand.
GCAGAGCTTTTGGGACAGCACAACTGGTGGCAGCAGCCGGATGCCCTGAGGAGAAACTTCCAGAACCCAGCACTTACCCACACTTCCCACAATGAGGAGCTTCCCGAGGAAGAAGAGGAAATCCGTGACTTTATCTAGCACGGCCACCCTGGGGACAAGAGAGGGATGAGCCTCCGCCTCCACCCTGAGTTCCAGCAGAAGCAGCCAAGGCAAACGGGAGCCCGGGAACGGGGAGCCTGGTCCAGGGTGAATCCCCCTGGATCTCACCGGATGATGTTCCTCATCAGCAGGAAGAAGGCGTTCCGGGCCGAGGTGCAGAAGTTGGTGCCGTAGATGGCGATCTGGGGCGGAAAATCCGGGCGGAGGAGAGAGAAGCGGGGCTGCACTGAGTGCACCACCCAGGGGAGGGTGCAAATCCCACCCTGGAAGCGCTTCCTCATCCGCCGCTGGGTCAGGCATGGCGGGGACCCGGAGCTGAGCACCCCCACCCGCACAGGGTCCTCCCCACAGCCACCGGGATGTGGCTGAGGGCAAGGTTTTCCAGCCAAACAGCTGGAAAACGCCCCAAAGCTCCGTGTTCCCACGGCATTGGCAGACGCGATTCCCAGGGAGATCTCCGAGCCGCCCCCGTGGCAGCCCCAGCCCTTCAAGGACGCTGGCTTTGGGCGACTCTCACCATGATGTAGGCGTTCCTGTTGAGGAACTTGATGAACTTTTCCAGGCACCAGAAGCAGCACTTGAGGCAGCTCAGGAGGAACTTGGCAAACTTGTTCTCGGCGGCTGGAGGGCGCGGGGAGAGGGGTCAGCGCCAAAGCCAGAGGGGCCAAATCTTCCAACGGCAACTCCAAGGTCCCTGGTGAGACCTTGTTGCCTGTTCTCAGCCTCCCTGGGGCCCCGAGTGCTCTTCCCACGCCCCCACGCGCTGTTGACATTTCCCGATGAGCGGCTGCCCGGCACAGAATTCCCTGGCACCGGGGCGGGCCGGCTGAGCCTGCAGCCACGGCGCCTCTCTTGGCTCCTGCCCCGGGAAACTCTTCACAGAATCACGGAATGGTTTGGGTCGGAAGGGGCCTCGCAGCTCATCCCATTCCACCCCCACCACGGGCAGGGACACCTTCCACTGTCCCAGGGTGCTCCAAGCCCTGTCCAGCCTGGCCTGGACACACCCAGGGATGGGGCAGCCACAGCTTCTCTGGGAATTCCGTCCCAGCCCCTCCCTGCCCTCCCAGGGAGGAATTCTTTCCTTTCTTGGAGAAGGAGGCAGCTACAGGGTTCTAAAAGGAAAATCCCGATTCTGTCCTGAAATACCAGAGTGATTCCCCTGGACTTTAACCCCGAGCTCCGGCACCGAGGGATGTGGCAACAGCCAACCCCACTCATCTCCCCATCCCCATGCCAGCCCCGGTACCTTTCAGCCGGTGGTCCAGGTACTCCAGAGTGACCCTGATGACCTGGACGACGGCCAGGACCAGCGAGCCAAAGGCCAGCGAGCCGGTGTGGTACCTAGGGATGGACGGCCCCAGTTAGAAGGGCACAACCTCCCGGAGCTCCCGGCCACCCTCGCGGGGACGGACGCACCGGAGCGCGCGGCCGAAGGCGGAGAAGAGCGGGAAGGCCGGCATGTCGTCGGGCTTCTTGAAGGCCCAGTAGTAGGAGGCGAAGGCACCCGCCAGCGTCACCTGGCCCAGCGCGATGACGAAGTTGGCGAGCCAGAAGAACATGAAGACGTTGAAGAACTGGAGCACGATGAGGTACTTGTGATAGGCGGTCTCGCCGCCGTAGAACGCAAACAGGCACTGGGCGTCAGGGCACAGCTTGGTGACGTTGCTGGTGTTGAAGGTCTGGAGAGGACACAGGACACTGCCGGTCAGGCCGGAGTGACCCCTGTGCTCAGAGACCTCATTGTCCCACTCCATTGCCCAGAAGCTCGGACTGAACTCTGCTCAGGGCACGCCACGGCTCAAAAGGAATGAACGGCCCAGTGTGCCCCAGCTTCTCCCTGGGAAGAGCCCGCGGGCTCCAGGAGTTTCTCAGGCAATAAAGATTCTCCTCTCCGACAGGTTTTGAGTTTCCCGAGCTCCTCACCTCGGGCTTGCAGGTCTGCCCAGAGAACGGGCACGCGGACTCGTTGAACACCTTGTAAACAGCCTCGTTGGAGGTGGACAGGAAGCTGCGGGTCCCCGTTAAGGAGAGGCCATCCTCCGAACCCAACCCCAAATCCAAACCAGGCTCTGCTCCGCTCTCCCCAAGCTCCCGCCGCCGCTCTTCCACCCCAGGGTTTGTTTTGGGTTAAACCTCAGAGATTCGAGGTGGATCTGCAAGCAGATTAAACTCCACGCCTGCGGGGACCTCGGACTTCTGGGGAACAGGGATGCAGGGAGGAGGAAGAGGAAGAGGAAAGGATACACGGCGGTGCTGGCCCAGTAGGCAATGCAGAGGCACAGCAGGAAGAAGGTGCACAAGGGGAACAGCAGCGACGACATGACGTGACCGATGGCCCTGCGAGAAGACAGGCAAACCCCAGTCAAACCCCAGTTAAACCCCGGTTAAACCCCCGTTAAACTCCAGTTAAACCCCAGTGAAACCCCAGAGCAATGGGTGACGGCGGCCGTGGGGACAGGCACAGCCAGACCTGCTGGCCTCCTTGATGAGCGCGATGGCGATGAGGATCCTCTTGCGCAGGAAGATGAGCAGCAGCACGATCACCAGCTCCAGCACGCACAGGATGATCACTGCCAGGGGAAGGGGAGCCCCGGGCAGCGTGAGGGCCACCTTCACCTTCCCCGGGAGTCCCCCACGGCACCGGACGCTCCTCCCGGGAACGTCTGGCACTGCCCCGTGGTGAGCACCCAGCAAAGTCCCTCCTTCCCATGGGAGCTGCCCCAAAAGCTGCTGTGATCCCCCCTTCCCATGCCCTGCCCCGGGTCCCACCCCAATTCCCGAGGAGGACGGGCACTCACTGAAGGCCAGCCAGGTCTGCCGCAGGTGCAGGTAGACACGGAGGTCGGTCTGGAAGCCCAGGTCCGTCAGGGACACGTCCGACCCCGCTTCCCCTTTCAGCTTCGCGTATTCCATGTAACAGTGGAAGATTCCTGCGGCAAAAAGCGGAAAATTGTCCTTTCTGCACGGATGCTGGCCGGGGAGGAGACACCCTTGGAAGGATGTGAACTTCCACAGGGCAAATCCCACTGGAAATAGGGAGAGGGAAACGGGGAGAAGCCAGGGAGAAGCTCCCAGCCCCTGCTCACCGTATCCCAGCACCAGGATCAGCATCACGATCATCACCCAGACCATGATCCCGGCCAGGAAGCGCAGCAGCACGATGAAGATCAGGCTGGCCACCATGGCGATGACGAGGCCTCTGCAGGAGGAAGGCACTCACACGTCACCACCCTCCTGCCGTGCCCGGCATCCCATCCGGCACTTTGACCATGGAAACTGGGAAATCCAGGGAATGGTAAAACACTAGGAATCACTGAGCTCTGCCCCGTGCTCACATGATGATCCAGTACCAGGACACCGTGTAATCCTCGAAGATCTTCATGGCCAGCTGCCGGGTCTCCAGCACCACGTTGGCTTTTCTGCAAGGAGACGCCGATGGGGAGGGAGCCGGGACAGACCCCGAAAACAAGAAAATTCAACAATTCCGCGCGGCAAATTCCCCGGAGCCGCCCTCGCTGCGCCTCCTTTGCCACCCTCCGCTCCTGTTCCCAACATTTTGGTGCAGGATTTCCGAAGCACCGCTAACGAAGCAGCTCTTAACGAGGGGCACTGGCCCAGGACTCACTTGGCCCCTTCCAGCAGCTCAGTGACGTTCCTGCGGCGCCCGCGGCCGTCGTCGTAGGTGGTCTCGTTGCCCACCATGATCACGCCCTTCTTGGCCTGGATGGCTGGGAAGCACCTCCGAGCCACTGGCGAGACAGAGGAGGGGACGGCTCAGCCAGGAAAACCACCCCAAAGCCCCTCCCCGGAGCCCCAAACCCCCATGGGACCCCAGAACCCCCAAAGAGCCCCCAAAAAACCCCGACGGAAGCCAGCAAATCGCTAACGAGCTCCTCGCTAATTGCAGACGTACATGGGGTGCTGGGAATGAGCATGGCCGGACACTCCCTGTCCTTCAGCACCTCGAGGGGAGCCTGGGTGGGGACAAGGAGCCGGACATCAGCGCTCCGGGCGGGAATCGCCCCACGGCACGGCAAGGCCGGCCCCACAACCCACCTTCCGCAAGTTCCTGAACTCGGAGGTGCAGAAATCCCGGTAATATTCCAGCGAGGAGGGGTTTCCGTAGGCGGTCAGGTACGTCAGGTACCGGTCCGGGCATTTGCTGACGCAGATCTGCAGGGGAGGGGGACAGCGGGGGGCTGCAGGCGACGGCCAGCATTCCGTGGGGAATCCGGAATCCGGGGGGGCCGGGCCCTACCTGCGTGGTGGGGCACTGGAATTCCAGCAGCACCAGCGGGCTGGCGCACTTGACGATGTCAAAGTAAAAAAGGAAAGGTTTTTTCCTGCAAAACAAACCAAAACCGCCCAGTTTGGGAAAACCCCCGCCACACCCCCCCCGAGGAACTCGGGGTCTCTCCGGCGGCACGTCCAGCACTCACTCGTTGGGGGTCCCCTGCTGCCCGCAGAACTGCCCGCGGCTGTCCGTGGGGTAGATCACCTTCCGGGGGTCCCCGTGGGTCCAGGCTAGGGGGCACAGGACGATGACGCCGTGGTCAGCCCCCCCTGCAGCCCCCAGACCCCGCAGGGCCCCGCCCAGACCAGCAGGACCCCCCCGAGCCCCGGGACGTACCCACGACGCCGACCACGATGTAGCCCACAATGGCCACCACGAGCAGGACACAGCAGACAATGTCCGTGCAGCCCCTGCCAGCGGGGACAGGAATTTGGGGATCACAGATTTGGGACCATGGACTTGGGGATCACGGATTTGGGGACCCTGGGGGGCTCTGCTCACCTGTCGTAGATGGGACCTTTGAAAGTCGGGTCGTACTTCTGTGGCGTTCCTGCGGAGAGGAAGAGGAGTGGGAATGGGGCATGGCTGGGATGGGAGGAAGGCACTCCTCATCCTCCTCGCCCCGCAGCGCTCAGCGAGCTCGGGGTGAGCGGAATCGGGAGGAAAAAACCATCTCCAGACGCCCATTCCCCGCTGCGGTTCCACCTCCCGGGCCTGGGAACAACGACTCCCTTGGAAAACTCCTTCCCACCGCTGGCTCTGCCCAAAAACGTCCCCGAGCAGTGCCGGGGGGGACCCGAAATCCCACGGGAGCACCGAAGAGCTGCGGGGGCAGAGCGGGGCTGGGGGCGGCGATACCGGGCCGGGGGGGTCACCGGGGGTCCCGGAGCAGCCCCGGCCCCGCCGCGGCCCCCCCGGCGCCGTCCCGGCTGCTCCGCTTTATTTTTAGGGTGGGAATGAAGCCAGCGTGGGAGCGGCCCAGGGCAGGGGGAGCCGGGGATTTTTGGGGTGGGTTTTGGGGGGGCTCGGAGCAGCGCCGCGGCAGGGACGCGTCCTTTTTGGGGGGACACGTTTGCTTTGGGATATTTCGGGGCGTTCTGGAGTTCGCTCCCCTTCCCGGGGGCCGATCCCTCTTCTCCAAACCCCCCTAAACAGCGGCGCGGGTGGGGCTGGGGGGGTCAGAACCGGGAGCCATCCCGGGACCCCCGGGCCGCCGATCCCGCCGATGCCGGCGCCGCGGTGACGCCCCAGAACCGCCGGAGCCGGTTTGTCCCGGCGCTGCCTCCGACCGCGGCCGTCGGGCCGGTTCTGCGGCTGCCGGGGAGGGCGGCCCCAAAGCCGTGGCCCCCTCAGCACCCCCCCAGAACCGGGAACCCTCCCCCAGCCCCCCAAAACCGCGGGCCCCCCTCGATCCGGGGCGCGGCCGCTTTTGCTTTCGCTTTCCTTCGCTTTTTACTGTCCCCTTTTCCGCCCATTTCGGGTTTGTTTTTCCGCCTTTCCCCGCGGCCGCTCCGCTCCTTCCGCGCCGCGCCGCGGGGCCCCGACCCGCAGGAAACCCCCGCAGGTGCCCCCAAACCGCGGGGGACCCCCAAAAGTGCCCCCAACCCCCGGCGGGCGCTGCCCCCGACTCGCGGGGAATCCGGGACGGGGCCCCCGAGCCCGGGCGAGCCCCAGAAGGTGCTCCCCGAGCCCCGGCCGCGCTCCGGAGCCCCCAAAGGTGCCCCCGAGCCCCCCACCCCCGTTACCGTGTTTGCCGTAGTAGTTGTCCCCGTGGCCCCCCATCCTGGCGAGCGCCCGGTCCCGGTCCCGCCGCCGTCCCCGTCCCCGTCCCCGTCCCCGTCCCCGTCCGCGCGGGGCTGGGCTGGGCTGGGCGGGGCTGAGGCGATCCCGCCTCCCCAAAAATCACGGCCCCCCCACAAAATCCGCCCTCCGGGGCACGAACGTGGCCCGAACCCCGCCCCGGAGAGTCCCGGCTCCGCGGTGCACCGGGGGACAGCGCGGGGAACCGGGGGAACCGGGCTGCGGCAGCGGGGGGCTCCGCGGGGCACCGGGGGGAACCGGCTCCGTCTCCGGGTGGCAATGGGGGCAGCGGGCTCCGGCACCGGAGGGAACCTGGGGGAACTCCGGTCCCGGCGGGCACCGAGGAGCTCCGGCTCCGGTTCCGGGAAGCACCGGGGCGCGGTATGGCCTCGCCAAACCGAGTCCAAAGGCTGGGAACGGGCGGGAAATGTCCGGTTCCAGCCGGGAAAGGGCTCGTGGGCGGTGCCCCTTCCACCCCCCCGCCGCCGCCCGGTGACGCCGGTGCCATCCCCGCCCCGGTTCCGTTTGGGTAAATAAATCACGGGCAGCAGCGGCGGGATCCCGGCGCCCATAGGCCGCCGGTGATGTCAGGGCTGCGGGTCCCCCCCCGCGCCGAGGGAACAAAGGCCGGGCCAGGGGCAGCCCCCGCCCGGGGAAAACGGGGGTACGCGGAGGGTCCCGGCCCGGCCCCGCGGCCTGGGGGCTCCGGAGGCCGCGGGTCCCCGGGGAGGGGTCCCGGTGCCCCCTCCCGTGTCCCTCCCTCCCTCCCGTGCTGGGGACCGGGGACACCCCCAGGACCCTCCGAGACCCCCGGGCGGGGGCAGCGGCCCCGGCCCGACCCCGAGCCCCCGACAGAGCCCGGAGCCGCCCCAGGAGCCCCCCAAAAACAGGCGAGACCCCCGCCCCTGCAGCCCCCGCGGGGGTGTCCCGGGCTGCGCAGGCGGTGCCCAACGCGGGGTCCCTGAACCTGGGTGTCCTCAAACCCGGGGGGTCCCAACCCGGGGAGCCCCAAAATCGGGGAATCCCCAAGCCTGGGGGGTGTAAAACCCTGCGGGTCCCCACACCGGGGCTCCCCATGCCCGTGGGTCCCTAAACCCGAGGGGGCCCGAGCCGAGGGGTCCCCAAAACGCTGAGGGTGCCCAAAATCTGGGAGTTCCCATCCCCGGGGCTGCCTGGAGCGCGGTGCCCGAAGGCGGGGGGCTCCGGGGGAGCCCCGGGCGGGTGGCCGGTACCGTAATCGCCGTCCGGGTTCCTCCTGCCCTCGGCTCGGTCCATGGCGGCGGCTCGGGGCGGCTCCTCCGCCGCCTCCCCGGTACCCCTGGACCCGCCGGTGTCCCCGTTATTCCCGGTACCCGCGGGCTGTGGCCGCGGGCGGGGCGGCTCCGGGCCCGGCCCCCGGCACCGATCCGCCCCCAGGGCCGGGCCCGGAGCCGCCCCGCCCCGCCCGGGGCTCCGGCGGGACCGGAGGATGGGGTGGGGGGGGTCCGGGGTTCTGGAGGTGCGGGAATTCTCCAGGGTGGGGAATTTGAGGGTACAGGGACCCCCTCCCCCCGAGGGGGGATCCGGGGGTCTGGGGGCTTGGGGCCCACCAGAGCGGGGGATGCTGCGATACAGGGACCCCCCCACGGAGGGGGTCTAGGGGTGCGGGGACCCCCCAGAGTGGAGGGTGCGGGGCTATAGGGACCCCCCGAGGGGGGATCCGGGGGTCTGGGGGTGCAGGGAGCATCCGGCATGAGGGATGCGATAGTTGGGGGGTGTGGAGACCCCTCCTGAGGGGATGTGGGGGGGGTCTGGGGTGCAGCGACCCCCGGGGTGGGGAATCCGGGAGTCAGGGGCTGCGGGGACCCCCCCGAGGTGAGGAGACCCCGGGCTGGGGGGCCCAGACACCCAGGGGTGCCACCCCCACCCCCTCCGAACCATCTCGGGGGGGTCCCACCCCAAAACCGTGGGGTTGGGCTGGAGGCGGCCGAAGCCCCCGCGGAGTGGCCGAGCCCGGGGGTCCCCCCGAGCTCCGGGGTGGGACCCCCGCGGGGGGCTCCGTGGGGCGGGCCCGTCCCCTTTAAGGCCCCGCACGCCCCTGGGCGCAGCCGCTCACCTGGGCAGGTGACGGTGCCGGAGGTGACGGTGCCGCGCGGGCGCCATGGCCGCCTCCGCCCTCTTCATCCTGGACCTCAAGGGGAAGGTGAGACCCCCGCCGCCACCCCCAAACCCCCCCGGGGGACACCCGCCCGTCCCCTCCGGCCTCGGAGGGCAGCCGAGCTCCGTGGCGGTGACCCCCGCGACCCCGATTTGGGGCGGGGGACCCCGATTTTGTTCCATTTGTGACACCCGCCCCCCTCCCACACACCGCCACGACCACCCCCAAACCCTGCCGGGGGTCACGGCGGTGTCCGGGGGTGGGGGACCCCCGGCTGTCCCCTCTGCCCTTGAAGGTCAGCCAAGGTCAGTGGCCGTGACCCCGTGACCCCGAGGAGGGGTGAGCGCTTTGGGCGGGGGGGGTGTCCCCATTCCTGACCCCCCCTCGCCGTCACCCCCCAGCCGCTGATCAGCCGCAGCTACAAGGGGGACGTGGGGCTGGGGGAGATCGAGCACTTCATGGGGGTCCTGCTGCAGCGGGAGGAGGAGGGGACGCTCACCCCCGTGCTGACCTACGGCCACGTCCACTTCCTCTGGATCAAGCACGCCAACCTGTACCGTATCCTTCGGGACACCCCCGGATCCCGCCCGGGACCCCCCCCAGCCGCGGGGACCCCCCCGGCGCCCCCCTTTTCCTTAACCCGCCCCCCCCCGCAGTGGTGGCCACCACCAAGAAGAATGGGAACGTCTCCTTGGTCTTCTCCTTCCTCTACAAGGTGGTGGAGGTGAGCCGGGGGTCTCGGCGGGCTCTGGGGGGCTGAGGGTCACCCTGACCGGGGGGGGTGACAGAGGCGCCGGGTGCCCCCCCAGGTGTTCTGCGAGTACTTCAAGGAGCTGGAGGAGGAAAGCATCCGCGACAACTTCGTCATCGTCTACGAGCTGCTGGACGAGCTGATGGACTTCGGGTTCCCGCAGACCACGGACAGCAAGATCCTGCAGGAGTGAGTGTGGGGAGGGGCCCGGGGGGCGGCAGGACCCCCCCAGAGCCCCCTCACGCCCCCCGTGCCCCAGGTACATCACCCAGGAGGGGAACAAGCTGGACACGGGCAGGTCGCGCGTCCCCACCACGGTGACCAACGCCGTGTCCTGGCGCTCCGAGGGCATCCGCTACAAGAAGAACGAGGTGTTCATCGATGTCATCGAGTCGGTGAACCTGCTGGTGAGGGGGCACGGGCAGCGGGGCTGGGCGGGGAGGGGGTGGGGATTGGGGTAGGATGGGGAGGGAGATTGGGGTGGGAAAGGGGTGGGGATTGGGGATTGGGGCAGGAAAGGGGTGGGGAAGGGGTTTAGGGTGGGAAAGGGATGAGGATCGGGGTTGGATGGGGATGGGGATTGGGGTGGGATGGAGATTGGGGTGGGAAAGGGGTGGGAATTGGGGTGGGATAGGGAAGGGGATTGGGGTGGGATGGGGACGGAGATGGGGATGGGGATGGGGATGGTGACAGGGCTGGTAATGAGGGCAGGGACAAGGGCGGGGCTGACGATGAGGGCGGGGCCGGTTCCGAGGCCGGTGCCGGTTCCGAGGCCGGTTCCCAGGCAGGCCGTGCTCGCAGGTGAACGCCAACGGCAGCGTGGTGCTGAGCGAGGTGGTTGGCACCATCAAGCTGAAGGTTTTCCTGTCGGGAATGCCGGAGCTGCGCCTGGGCCTCAACGACCGCGTCCTCTTCGAGCTGACGGGCCGTGAGTGACGCGGGCGGGGGGCTCGGCCCCGGCCCCGCCGCCCCCTCTGAGCCCCCCGTCCCTCGCAGGGGGCAAGAACAAGTCGGTGGAGCTGGAGGACGTGAAGTTCCACCAGTGCGTCCGCCTGTCCCGCTTCGACAACGACCGCACCATCTCCTTCATCCCCCCCGACGGCGACTTCGAGCTCATGTCGTACCGCCTGCACACCCAGGTGGGGACGGGGGCAGCCGGGCTGTGGGGCTGGGACCCCTCTCCATGTGTCCAGCACCACTGTCCGAGTGGCCAGGACCCATCCCGGGGTGCTGGGGACCCCCGCGGGACCCCCAGGACACGCCAGGGGTGACCCCCGTGCCCCCCCCAGGTGAAGCCGCTCATCTGGATCGAGTCCATCATCGAGAAGTTCTCCCACAGCCGGGTGGAGATCATGGTCAAGGTGAGCCCGGGGGTCCCTCCTGCCCCTCAGGGACCCCCAGCCGGCCCCCGACACCCCCCCGTGTGCCCCCTGCAGGCCAAGGGCCAGTTCAAGAAGCAGTCGGTGGCCAACGGGGTGGAGATCGCGGTGCCGGTGCCCAGCGACGCCGACTCCCCCAAATTCAAGACCACGGTGGGGTCGGCGCGGTACCTCCCGGAGCGGAACGTGGTCATCTGGAGCATCAAATCCTTCCCAGTGAGCAGCCACCCGGCCCGGGGGTCCCGCCGTTCCCCCCACCCCGGGCTGTGCCCCCGTGTCCCCCCCTGCTCGGGGGAGGCTGCGGGGGTCCCAAGGTGCCCGTGCGGGGTCGCAGGGGGGGAAGGAGCACCTGATGCGCGCCCACTTCGGGCTGCCCAGCGTGGAGAAGGAGGAGGAGGAGGGGCGGCCGCCCATCGCCGTCCGCTTCGAGATCCCCTATTTCACCGTCTCGGGCATCCAGGTGCCCCGGGGGGGCCGGGGAGGGGTCCCCGGGGGGCCCGGGGGTGTCGGGGAAGGGGTCCCAGAGGGTTCGGGGGCAGGACTGGGGTCTCCGGGGGGTTTGGGGTCCCTGAGAGGGGGGACGGGGGGATTTGGGGACAGGATGGGGGTGGGACAGAGGGGTCTCCGGGGGGTTTGGGGTGTCCAGGAGGGGCTCTGGGGGCTTTGGGGAGAGGATGGGGGGCCCCGGGGGGTTTTTGGGGTGCGGGGGTCACTCCCCACATCCCCCCAGGTGCGGTACATGAAGATCATCGAGAAAAGCGGGTACCAGGCGCTGCCCTGGGTGCGCTACATCACCCAGAGCGGGGGTGAGTCGGGACCCCCGCCCGGGACCCCCGCCTGGGGCCCCACAATTCCCCCAAGCGCCCCCAAATTCCCCTGGGACCCCCAGCCCGGACCCCCCCCTTCTCACCTCCTCTCTGTCTCTTGCAGATTACCAGATCCGCACCAGCTGAGGGGGTCTCTCGTGGACCCCCAGACCCCCATGGAGCCCCCCCCGTCCCGGGTGCCCCCCCCACGCCCACCCCCCTCCTCTGCCCCAATAAAGATGGAGCTGAGCCCCCCTGTCCCGCTGGCCTTGGGGGTCTCAGGGGGCTTGGGGGGAGTGGGAGCAGAGTGGGGGGTCCTGGCTCCAGTCTGGGGGTCCCGGGGTGAGGGGGGCGATGGGGGGGGGATCGAGGGAATTTGGGGGGGCAGAGGGACGCGGTGAGCCCCACCCGCTCCTTTGGGCGCCGTTGCCCCTTTAAGAGCGGGAAGGGGCGGGGCGCTCTGGTCACGTGGCGGCGGCTCCGGAAGTGCCGGGCGGTCACGTGGGCGGCCATGGCGGAGCCCAAGCTCCGCGTGAACGCGGCGTTCGCGGAGCGCTACGGGCGGTACCGGCGGCGGGAGGAGCTGCAGCGCCGTGAGACACCGGGATCGGGGCGGGAACGGGGCTGGGACCGGGGGGATCGGGCGGTACCGGCGGCGGGAGGAGCTGCAGCGCCGTGAGACACCGGGAACGGGACTGGGAATGGGGCCGGAATCAGGACCGGGATCGGGGCTGGGATCGGGCGGAACCGGCTCCGGGGCGGGGGTGCCGCTGACTCCCCCCGGTGCTGAGGGGTCCCGGTGCCCCCGGCAGTGCGGGACCGCTATGGGGACACCGCGGACAGCGGCGACAGCGACAGCGACAGCTCCGAGTCCAGCGGGGACGACGTGGTGAGCTGGGGGGCACCGGGGGGTCTCGGGGTCCCTCAGCCCCCCCGGACCCCCCCTGACCCCCGGTTCCCCCCCCCGCCAGGCCCTGGACCCCCGGGAGGAGCGGGAGTTCTACCGGACCCTGGCGCTGCTGAAGACCCGGGACCCCCGGATTTACCGGGCCGACACCACGTTCTACACCCGGGAAGGTACCGGGGGGGGCCCTGAATCCCGGGGGGGGCCCAAAACCCGGGGGGGGGCCCAAAACTGATCCCGTCCCTCACCAGAATCCGAGGAGGATGAGAAGGATGAGGATGAGGAGCAGGAGGAAGAGCGCCCGGCCAAGCCGATGTTCCTGAAGGATTACGAGAGGAAGGTGGTGCTGGAGAAGGAAGGGTGAGGAGGGGGCGTTCGGGGGGGGGAGGGGGAGATGATTTTGGGGGGGTTTCGGGGTTTCTGAGCCCCCCCGGGGCGCCCTGACCTTCCCCTCCCTCCCCACAGCAAATACGTGGACGAGGAGGATGAGGAGGATGAAGAGGCGGCAGCCAAGCGGAGGAAGGTGAGGGTGGGGGGGCGTGGGACCCCTGTGACCCCCCCAAATCCCCGTGACCCCTCCGTGACCCCCCAAACTCCTCTGCCCCCCCCCCAGGTCGAGGCCTCCCAGAGTTACGCCGAAGAGCAGCGGGCGCTGAAGGAGAGGTGAGGGAGGGGAACCCGCGGGGTTTGGGGGGTCCTGGGGGGGGCTGGGGGATTTTGGGGGGTCCTTGGGGTGACCCCGGACCTCCCCCTGCAGTTTCCGAGCCTTCGTGGCCGACAGCGAGGAGGAGGAGGAGGAGGGGGAGGAAGGAGGGGCCCTGCTTCGGCCACGGGTCCGGTCCCGGGAGGAGAAGGTGAGGGGGCAGCTGGGGGGGTTTTGGGGGTCCTGGGAGGGTTTTGGGGGTCCCAGGGAGGTTTGGGGCCCCGGGGGAGGTTTTGGGGCTCCCTGGAGATGTTTGGGCGTGCCAGGGGGGGTTTGGGGGTTCCGGGGAGGGTTTGGGGTCCTGGGAGGGTTTTGATGGTCCCGGGGAGGGTTTTGGAGGTCCTGGGGGTGTTTTGGGGGTCCCGGGGGGGGGTTTTGGGTGTCCCGAGGGAGGTTTTGGGGTCCCCCAGTGCCGCCGTTTCCCCCCAGGAGCGGGAGGAGGAGCAGTACCTGCGCTGGCTGCGGGGCCAGGCCGAGCCCCCCCCGGAGCCGCTGCAGGACCTGGTGAGGAGCCGGGCTGTTTTTGGGGGGCTGGGGGGTCCCGGGGGGCGACCCCCGGCTCTGAGCCCCCCCATCCCCCCCGTGCCCCCCAGGAGCCCCTGCAGAAGTTCTGGTCGGACCCGGCGCTGGAGCCGGGCGAGCGATTCCTGCGGGATTATCTCCTGGGCAGCGGCTTCCGCGAGGAGGAGCCGGGGGACGAGGGGGACGAGGGGTGAGCGGGACCCCCAGACCCCTCCCCGTCACACCTGGACCCCCCCCGGGCCCTCTGACCCCCCCCGGCCCCCCAGGGCGTCCCTGGAGGATTCCTCGGACGAGGGGGAGGAGTTCCTGCAGCGGCAGCAGGAATTCGAGCGCCGGCACAATTTCCGCTTCGAGGAGCCGGGAGCAGCTCAGGTGGGAAAAACGGGGAGGGAGGGCAAAAATTGGGGGGTGGGGGGAAAAAATTGGGGAGGGGGGACAAGAATTGGGGGTGGAGGACAAGAATTAGGGAGGGGGGAAAACGTTCATGGGGCAGGGAGGGGATTGACGGGGAGGAATTTGGGGCGGAGTTTGGGGGTCCCCGACCCTTTTCTCTCCTCACATCCCAACATCCCCACACCCCGTTCCCAGTTTTGGGGGGAGAGGAGCTGATTTTGGGGCAGTTCTGGGGGTCCCTGACCCGTTTTTCCCCCTCCCCACCCCAGATCCAGACGTTCCCGCGCCACATCCCCAGCTCGGTGCGGCGCCGGGACGAGCGGCGCAAGGAGAAGCGGGAGCAGATCCGCGAGAGGAAGAAGAAGGTGAGGAGGAGGAGGAGGAGGATCCCGGGGGGCTTTTGGGGGGTCCCCCTGCACCCCCCTCACCCCTTTTCACCCCCCAGGATCGGGTGCGGCGCCGGGAGGAGCTGAAGCAGCTGAAGAACCTGAAGCGCCAGGAGCTCCTGGCCCGCATCGCCCGGATCCGCGACGCCTCCGGCTCCGACGCCTTCGGCCTCACCGACTCCCTGCTCCAGGAGGATTTCGACCCTGCCCGCCACGACCGGCTCATGGCCGTGGGTGTCCCGACCCCGAATCCCCCCCTGCTCCCCCTAGCTCCCGCTGATCCCCCTTTTCTCCCGGCAGGAATGGTTCGGGGATGAATACTACGGGCGGGGCGAGGAGGAGAAGCCGCAGTTCGAGGAGGAGGAGGGGCTGGATGGTGAGTGAGGGGTCCCGGGGGGTCCCCGGTGTGCCCCCCCCTGCTCCCGGTGTCACCGTGTCCCCCCCTCACCCCGTTCCCACAGATGATTGGAACTGGGACGCTTGGACGGGGCGGGAGGAGGAGGGGGAGCCCCCGGCGGAGCCGCACTGCGAGGACCCCGACTTTGTGGTGAGGGGGAGGGGTTTGAGGTGAGACCCCTCCCCTTGGAGTGAGACCCCCCCAGAGCTGAGGCCGGGCAGAACTCGGCACAGGGATGGGGGTCCTGGATCGGGAATGGGGGTCCCGGGTCAGGGATGGGGGTCCCGGGTTGGGGGTGCAGCCCCCTCCCCACTGACCGCCCCCCCCACCAGATGGACGCCGATTACGTCCCCGAAGCCCCCCCGGACCCCGCGGCCCCCCCGGCCCGGGCCCCCCCCGAGGTGTCCTTTGGGAAGAAGCGGCGGAAAACGAAGTTCCGGGAGGCCCTGGAGCGGAAGAAGCCCCCGTTCGACCCCGGTGAGCGACGGGACCCCAAATTCCTGAGAGACCCCAAAATCCCGATCCCAGCCCAAATCCTTGGGACAGCACCCTCAGGTCCCTGAAACCCCCCCAAATCCTGATCTTCCCCCAATCCCTGTGACCCCCAAAAACCCCTGAGCCCCCCCAGAGCCCCCCAGGACCCTCCAGAGCCCCCCAGAGCCCCCCAGGACCCCCCATTCCCCCCCTCCCGCAGCCTCCGGCCCCTTCGAGCAGTACCTGGACGAGTTCTACGCCCTCGACTTTGAGGACATGGTTGGGGACCTCCCCTGTCGCTTCAAGTACCGCCGGGTCCTGCCCTGCGACTTCGGCCTCACCACGGACGAGGTAAAACCCCCCGGGACCCCCCCGGACCCCCCCGGGGGCGCTGGGACCCCCCCAAAACCTTTCCCCACCCCCCTTTCCCCCCCAGATCCTGGCGGCCGACGACAAAGAGCTGAACCGCTGGTGCTCCCTGCGCAAGACCTGCATGTACCGGTGAGGGGCGGGGCTCTGGGGGGGTCCTGGGAGCCCCCCGGGATTGGGGAGGGGGCTCACGGACCCCCCACCCCCAGCTCAGAGCAGGAGGAGCGGCAGGACCAGGCCAATTACAGCCGGCGGGCGCAGAACCTCGGGAGGAAGCACCAGATCCTGCGATCCCTCGTGGCTGAGTACGGAGGGGGGGGGGTTTGGGGGGGCCTCGGGAAGGTTTTTGAGGCGTTCACACCTCCCCCGACCCCCCCTCACCATCACCCCCCCACAGCCCTGAGGAGCCGGAGGCGGCGCCAGCGAAGCCGAAATTTGGGAAGAAACATCGGGAGAAGAAGAAGCGTCAGGAGGAGGCGGGAAAAGGGGACCCCCCCGCGGCCCCCCCCGCGGCCCCCCCCGCGGCCCCCCCCGCGGCCCCCAAAAATCCCGGGGGTCCCCGGCGCCGGGGGGGGGCCCCCCTGGGCCCGGCCGTGCGTTTGGGGGGCCGGGAATTCAGCGGGAAGAGGCTGGAAGCCTTCGGCCTCAACCCCCGCAGGCTCCGGTTCCGGCAGCTCCGGCGGCAGCGGGGAAAGGAGGGGGGCGGGAAAGGCGGGGAGCCCCCGGAGAAACCCCGGAAAAACTCCGGGAACAGCGGGAAAAACTCCAGGAACAGCGGGAAAAACTCCAGGAACAGCAGGGAAAACTCTGGGAACAGCGGGAAGAACTCTGGGAGCAGCGGGAAGAACTCCGGGAGCAACGAGAAAACGGCAGCCGTCAATGGGAAAAAACAGAAACGCAGGAAAAATGCCCCAAATCCCCAGAAAAACACCTGAAACCCCCAGAAAAGCCCCAGAACCGCCTCAAAAAGCTCCAGGAAATCTGGAAAAAGCCCAGAACCCCCCGGGAAACAACGGAACCGTCCCGGAAAAGCCCCGGAACCCCCTGGGAAACCACGGGGACGCTGAGCTCGATTCAAGTTCTCTTTATTTGGGGGGGGGCGTGGCTGGGGGGCTCCTGAGTGAAGCAATAAATAACCCCCCCCACCCTGAGCAGCCTCTGACAGTGAATTCGGGGGGTCCCGGGAATTCGGGGGGGTCCTGGAGTGCGAGGGGTCCCCGGAGCTGGGGGGTCGCGGGGTGCAGGAGGGGCAGTAGTGACCCAAAGCAGCCCCAATCTGAGGGGGGGAGGTGCCCGCGGCCCCCCCCGAGCCGCGGCCGCAGCTCCCGGGGCCGATCCAGTGTTCGGGGGGGGGTCCCGGGGGGGCTCAGAGGAAAACGAACTCGTCGGAATTGGGTTTTTTGGGGCGTTTCCCCCGGCGGGGCAGCGCAGGGGGCGGCGCCGGGGGGGTCTCCAGGGCCTGGTCCTGAGCGTGGCCCTCGGCCAGCGTGAAGATGGGATAACGCTCCGGAGCCGAGGGGGGGGCCAGCACCTGGAAAAGGGGGGGGTCAGCACCGCGAAAAGCGGGGGGGGACACCCCAAAATCCCCCCCGAGGGACTCACCCGCGCCAGGTCCCCCCAGAGCTGCTCCAGCTCCGTCCCGGCCGCGTAGAAGCCGAAGGTGCAGCTGGGATCCATCTTCCCGAAGGGCATTTTCCGCGGAAAGCAGCAGTGGAAGGACTTGAGGAGGCAGGAGAAGGTTTTTTTTTGGGGTGGGGGGTCACAAATCACTGAGCTCCCCCCCGCCCCCTCCCCCAGAGCCCCTTTTTGGGCTGCGCCCACCTGGAGTGGGAAGTTCTCCCGAGCCGTGTCCACGCTGGGCTGGCAGAGGTGCGGGTCCAGGTACAGCAGGGAATCGCCTGGGAGGGGGCACGGAGGGGTTGGGGACCCCCGGGACCCACCCGGGACCCCCCGGGACCCCCCGGGACTCCCGCGGGATCGGCACCTTGGAAGCCGAGGAAGAAGAGCGAGTGCCGCGGTTTTCCCCCGATGATGCCGAGGCAGGAGCGGAGCTGGAGCAGCTCCTGGGGGGACACGCAGTGGCACCGGGAATGGCACCGGGAATGGCACCGGGATTGACTCCCCGACACCGGGGTCGCCGCCGGTCGCCCCCAGACCCACCTTGACACACTCCACGTACACGGGGTTCAGGCTCTCGCCCCCCAACCGCGCCGGCACCAGCAGGACGAGGCCGCGGCGCTGCCCCGGCGCTCCCGGTGCTCCCGATCCCGGTGCCCCGTGTCCCGAGGCTCCCGGGGTTCCTGATCCCGGTGTTCCCGCTGTTCCCGGTGTCCCGTGTCCCGGTGCTTCCGGTGTTCCCGATCCCCGTGTCCGGTCTCCCGCTGTTCCCGCTGTTCCCAGTGTCCAGTGTCCCGCTGTTCCCGGTGTTCCTGATCCTGGTGTCCCGTGTCCCGCTGTTCCCAGCGCTCCCGAGGTTCCCGGTGTCCCGTGTCCCGGCGCTCCCGGTGTTCTCGCTGTTCCCGGTGTCCCGTGTCCGGGTGTTCCCGGCGCTCCCGGTGTTCCCGCTGTCCCCGGTGTCCCGTGTCCCGGCGCTCCCGGTCCCGCCGTTCCCCCCTCGGGGTCGCCCCGCACCAACCTGGCCACGTCCCCCTTGTAAACTACAAAAAAGAGGGGGGGCTGCTCATTCCCGCCCCCCCCAAACCCCCTGGAACGCCCCCAACCCCACAGAAACGCCCTAAACCCCCCCAAAAACACCCCCAGCCCCCTCCGCGCCCCCCAATTCGAGGAGGGGTCCCCCCGTACCGGTGCAGTCCTGGGCCACGTAGACGGCGAGCCCGGGGGTCTCCGTGCAGGATTCCACGGCCGCCCTGAGCGGGACGGGAGCGGTGGGTCCGGGGGGGTCCCGCGTGTGCCCCCCACCCCCTCGGGGGTCCCCCCGCGCCCCCCGGCCCCGCTCACCGCAGCAGATGCGCGGCGATGGCGGGGCCGAACCAGTCCCCGGCGCTCTTCCCGAACTCCCGGCCCAGCTCCACGAGCCGGTGGATCCCGAACGGGGCGCGGGGGTGGTCGGAGAACCAGGAGACGATGGCGCGGTGCCGCTGCTCCGCGTCCCGGGGGGCTCGGGGGGGGCCCGGGGGGGCCCGCGTCCGTCCAGGGGGGTCCCGGGGCTTCCCCGGGGGGTCCCGCGCCTGTCCCGAGGGGTCCCGTGACCCCCCGGGGGGCTCCGTGTCCATCCGGGGGTGTCCCGTGTCCACCCCAGGCGGTCCCTGTCCATTCTGGGGGGGTCGTGTCCATCCTGGGGGGTCCTGGGTACATCCCAGGGGGTCCCGTGGCCGCCCAGGGGAGCCGGTGTCCGGCCTGGGGGGTCCTTGTGCATCCCGGGGGACCCTCGGTCCCTCCCGGGGGGGCCGCGTCCGTCCCGAGGGGTCCCGTGTCCGGCCCGGGGGGTCGCGGCTCCTGCGGGTCCCCCCCGGCTCCAGCTCCAGCAGCGCCTCCGGCCACGTCCAGTCTGGAAGGGAGGGGGGGACACTGGGAGGGGGGACTCGAGGAGCTCCCTCAAGGTTGTGGGGGTCCCATGGAGGTTTGGGGGTCTCTGCCCGGGTTCTGGGGTCTCCCTCCAGGTCCAGGGGTCCCTGCCCGGGTCCGGGAATCCCTGCCCGGGTCCGGGGGTTTCTGCCCGGGTCCGGGGGTCCCTTACCCCGGCCCAGCAGGTGCAGCACGAGCCCCTGGCCCAGCAGCATCTGGGCGCTGCGCAGGGTGCAGCCCCAGCCGCAGTCGGTGGTCCGGGGGGTCCCGGGCAGCGCGGGGAAGCCGCTGCGGTAGGTGAGCCACAGGCGGGAGCAGAAGTCCCGCCGGAACCGCGCCAGATCCTCTGAAGGGAGGGGAAGGAGGCTGTGGGAGACCGCCGAGACCACCCTCAGACCCCCCCCCACCCCCAAATCCCCTCAAACCCCCCGAGGGGGGCCGGGAATCCGGAGCGGGAATCCCGCAGGGACCGCGCCGGGTGCTCGGTGCGGGATAAGAAGGGAGTGGGAGATCCCCGAGCCCCCCCAGCCCCGCAGCCCCCCGGCTCCCGCAGCCCCCCGGGGGTCCCGCAGCCCCTCGGGGGTCCCGCAGCCCCTCGGGGGTCCCGCTCACCCCCCCGGGGGTCCCGCTCACCGCCGTTCCCCGGTGCGTAGGCCCTGCCCAGCAGGTACAGGGGGTCCCGCGGGCTGAAGTGGGGCCGCGGCCGCAGCGTCCAGCCTGGGGGGGCAGCGCGGGGTCAGAGCGGACCCCGAACCCCCGGGACCCCCCCGAATCCCCGGGACACCCCCGCGCCATCCCCGCGCTCCCGGGAACCGGCATCCCACAGACCCGAGATCCCCCAGACTCCGTTCCCCTGCCCGCTGTCCCGGTGCCGCCCCGCTCCCATATCCCGGTGTCCCGGTGCCTCGCCGTTCCCGGTGTCCCGGTGCCCCGTTCCGGATATCCCGGTGCCCCGCCGTTCCCGGCGCCCCGCCGTTCCCAGTGTCCCGGTGCCCCGTTCCCGGTGTCCCGCCGTTCCCGGTGTCCCGCCGTTCCCGGTGCCCTGCCGATCCCGGTGTCCCGATGCCCCGTTCCCGGTGCCCCTTTCCCGGTGTCCCGCCGTTCCCGGTGTCCCGTTCCCACCGTATTTGACGCTGTTCCAGGCCGCGAGGACGCGGCCCCGCACGCGCTGCCCGCCCCGCTCGGGCCCGGGGGGGGCTCCCGGTGCCGCTCCCGGTGCCGCTCCCGGTGCCGGTCCCGGGGGGGGTCCCGGTCCCTCCCCCCCCCCCCTCATGGCGGCGGCGGCGCGCGCGGGGGGGCGGGGCCCCGGAGGGGGGCGGGGCCAGCGCGCGCGGGCGGGACCGGAGCGGGAGGGGCGGGGCCACGGTGAAGGGGCGGGGCAATGCAGATCCAGCCCCGGTGGGGGCGTGGTCAGAGCGGGTGGGCGTGGCCTGGTGCCGGGACCAGCGGGTAAGGGGGGGGGCCCGGGGACATTTCGGGGTCCCTTTGGGGGTCCCGGGCGCCACCGGGGGGGGCCTCAGGGACATTTTGGGGTCGCAGGAACCCCCTGGGTGGCACCGGGGGGGGTCTCAGGGGCGTTTTGGGGTCACAGCGGGGGTGAGGGGGGTCTCAGGGACACGGCGGGGCCGCGGGGACCCTCGGGGACCCTCCGGGACCCCCCCGGGACCCCCCCGGTGCCGCCGCCGCCCCGGGGGACTCTTATTGTGGCGAGGGGCGTGTCCGTGGGCGTGTCGGTGACGTCACAGGGCGTGTCCCGGGCTCTTATCGCGGCGGGGGCTCCGCGCGCTGCTTAGTCACGGCCCCCCCCCGCCCCCCCCGGCCCCGGGGCCGCGGCATGGACCGGTGAGACCCCCGAAACATCCCCAAAACATCCCCGAAACGCCCCCCCGGCACCCCCGGAACGCCCCCCGCCACACCCCGGTACCGGCACGGAGCGGGGAGAGCCCGGAAATCCCCATAAATGACCCCAAAATACCCCCCGGGACCCCCGGAACAACCCCCCGAGCCCCCCAGAATATCCCCCGGGACACCCCGGGATCGGTGCGAGCCGGTGAGACCCCCAAAATACGCCCAAAACACAGCCCGGGACCCCCCAAAATACCCCCCGCGACAGCTCCGGCAGCGGGGCCGCTGCGTGGGCCGTGAGATCCCCCAAAATAGCCCCAAAATGCCGCTCGGGACGCCCAAAATCCACCCCCGGACACCCCAAAATACGCGCGGGACACTCCGATTGGGGAATCGGGGGTGGGGGGACACTGGGGACATCCCCGGGCCTCAGTTTCCCCCTTGGTGCCCCTCCTCGAGCCCCTTTCTCGTCTCCCCAGAGCCCCCACCCCCAAAAATCCCCCGGACCCCTCCCCAAAAGGTCCCTGTGATGCGGGGGGTGGGCTGCGTCCCCCTCCCCACCCTCCGTGCCTCAGTTTCCCCCTTCTAACCCCATTTTCTCTCCCCACAGCCTCTCCATCACCCCATAAGCCCCCAAACCCCACCCTCCCTGCCTCAGTTTCCCCCCTCTAAACCTATTCTCTGCCCCCTAACCCCCCCAACCCCATTCCCGGGAGATCCTGACCCCCTCCCCACCCTCCCTGCCTCAGTTTCCCCGGTTCTAACCCCATTTTCTCTCCCCACAGCCTCTCCACCACCCCATAACCTCCCCCAGACTCGGGGGGGGTGTCCCGGCCGCCTTCCCACCATGTCCTGCCCGTCGCCGCCGCCGCCGGAGTGTCCGGCTGAGGTGACGCCGTCGCCGTCCTCGGCGGGCCCGTCCCGGTACACGCTGTCCGAGCACCCGGGGGCGGCGCTGGCCGCCATGAACGAGCTGCGCCTCGAGGGCCACCTGTGCGACGTGACGCTGCGCGTGCGGCACCGGCGGGACGTGGCGCCCACCGAGCTGCGGGCGCACCGCGTGGTGCTGGCCGCCGCCAGCCCCGTCTTCCGCGCCATGTTCACGGCCGGGCTGCGCGAGCGGGGCCTGGCCGAGGTGCCCATCGAGGGCGTCCACCCGCGGGCCATGGAGCGCCTGGTGGAGTTTGCCTACACGGCGGCCGTGGCCGTGGGCGAGCGCTGCGTGCTGCCGCTGCTGCACGGGGCCCTCATGTACCAGGTGGACGCCGTGGTCAGGGCCTGCTGCGCCTTCCTGGGCGGGCAGCTGCACCCCAGCAACGCCATCGGCATCGCCGCGCTGGCCGAGCGCCTGGGCTGCCTGGAGCTGCAGCAGAAGGCCCGCGAGTACATCTACATGAACTTCGCCGAGGTGAGCGGGGGGCGAGGGGGGGATTTTGGGGGGATTTGGGGGGATTTTGGGGGACTCGCCAGGAGTTTGGGGACGGCAGCGAGCACCTGAGCGGCCTCGAGCTGTGAGCTGCGTGGGGGAGGAGCTCCTGTCGCTGCTGGCTGTTGGCTGGCGTTGGTTTTGAGACGTTTCTCAGTTTCCCTCAGCTTTTCCACTCTTTTTCCAGCAGGTCTCCAAGCAGGAGGAGCTCCTGTCACTGTTGGCTGCAGGCTGGTGTTGGTTTTGAGCTGTTTCTTGGAGTTGCCCTCAGCTTTTCTGTGCTTTTCCCCGCAGGTCTCCAAGCAGGAGGAGCTCCTGTTGCTGCCTCACTGCCCCGCTGTGGCAGGCATTGGTTTTGAGCAGTTTTTCCCGGTTTTCCTCACCTTTTCCCTGTAGGTCTCCAGTCAGGCTGTTGGTTTTGAGCCGTTTTTCCGAGTTTCCCTCACCTTTTCTGTGCTTTTCCCCGCAGGTCTCCAAGCAGGAGGAGTTCCTGTCGCTGTCCCACTGCCAGCTGGCCACGCTGGTCAGCCGGGACGAGCTGAACGTGCGCTGCGAGTCCGAGGTGTTCCAGGCGTGCGTGGCGTGGGTGCAGCAGGACCGGGGGGCGCGGGCGCCGTTCCTGCCGGCGCTGCTGCGCGCCGTGCGCTGCCACGCGCTCACCCCGCGCTTCCTGCGGGCGCAGCTCCGCCGCCGCCACGACCTGGGCCGCGACGCCCTGCGCTACCTGGCCCGCGTCTTCCGCGACCTGGCCCTGCACAAGCCCTCGCGGGACCCCCCCGGCCGGACCCCCAAGGTGCGGCAGCTCATCTACGCGGCCGGGGGGTACCTGCGGCGCTCGCTCAGCACCCTGGAGGCGTTCGACCCCGAGCAGGGCTCCTGGGTGCGGCTGGCGGCGCTGGAGACGCCGCGCTCGGGGCTGGGGGGCTGCGCCGTCGGGGGGCTGTTCTACGCCGTGGGCGGCAGGAACAACTCGCCCGAGGGCAACACGGACTCGGCGGCCGTGGACTGCTACAACCCCGTCAGCGGGCGGTGGTCGCCCTGCGCCCCCATGAGCGTCCCCCGCAACCGCATCGGGGTGGGCGTCATCGACGGCCTCATCTACGCCGTGGGGGGGTCCCACGGCTGCACCCACCACTGCTCGGTGGAGAGGTGGGTGGGGGGCGCGGGGGGGTGGGGCGGGGATGGGGGGGTGGGGGGTGAAAAGGGGCTGGGGGACCAAAGGGGGCTCTGGGGGGGATAAATAGGGGTGTGGGGGGATAAATGGGGGTGGGGGGTTAAATGTGTGTCTGAGGGGGTAAATGGGCCTGGGGGGGCAAATGGGGGTCTAGGGGGGTAAATGTGTTTTGAGAGGAGCCACATGAGGGATCCAACGGGGGAGACTGAACCCCTCTGGGGGGTCCCTGGGGGTGTCACAGGGGGGTTTTTAGCCCTTTGGGGGTCCCTGGGGGTATCACAGAGAGGTTTGTGTTGTTTGGGGGTCCTGGGGGTGTCACAGGGGGATTTTCACTCCTTTGGGGGTCCCTGGGGCTCTGACAGGGGGGTTTTTACCCCTTTGGGGGGCCCTGACCCCGCTGTGCCCCCCAGGTACGAGCCCGAGCGGGACGAGTGGGCGCTGGTGGCGCCGATGGGGACGCGGCGCATCGGGGTCGGGGTGGCCGTGCTGAACCGGCTCCTTTACGCCGTCGGGGGCTTCGACGGCAGCGCCCGGCTGCGCTCGGCCGAGCGCTACCACCCCGAGAGGGACAGCTGGCAGCCCATCCCCCCCATGGCCACCGTCCGCAGCGGCGCAGGTGGGGCTGGGGGGGTCCCGGAGGGGTTTTGGGGGGTCTCTGAGGGGTTTGGGGGGCTGAACCCACCCACACAGGGACTCCTGGGACCCCCCGTCCCTGCTGTGGTCACCGGCCGGGTGGGGCTGGGGGGATTTAGAGGGGTTTGGGGGAGATCTGGGAGGGCTTTGGGAGGTCCTGGAGGGGTCCCAGTGGGGTTTGCGGGGGGTCTGACCCCAATTTTTCCCCCTCCAGGGGTCTGTGCCCTCGGGAACCTTCATCTCTGCCAGGGCGGGGTTTTGGGGGTGCCTCTCTGCTTTTGGGTTATGTCTGGGACGCTCTGGGGGTTTCCAGGGGTGCTCTGTCGGTTTCTGGGGGTCTCTGAGCCCCCCGTTGCTCCCCCCCAGGGGTCTGCGCCCTCGGGAACTGCCTCTACGCCATGGGGGGCTACGACGGGACGCAGCAGCTCAGCAGCGCCGAGCGCTTCGAGGTGGACACCCAGACCTGGAGCTTCGTGGCTCCCATGGGCCACCGCCGGAGCGCCCTGGGGGTCACGGCCTTCCGGGGCAGGATCTACGTCCTGGGTACGGGGAGGGGGCTGGGGGGGCGCTGGGGGGTCACTGAGGGGTCCTCGGGGTATTTTGGGCTCTGTCTGGGACTCTGGGAAGGGTCCTGGGTGGTCTGTCCGGGGCTCCTACTGCTCCTTGGGGGTCTTTGGGATTTGGGGGGGGTCTCTGGGGCTTTCTGGGGGGGTCCAGCCTGACCTGGCTCCCCGCTGGCAGGGGGCTACGACGGCCACTCGTTCCTGGAGTCGGTGGAGTGCTACGACCCCGAGGCGGACGCCTGGACCGAGGTGACCCCGATGCCCTCGGGGCGCAGCGGGCTGGGGGTGGCCGTCACCATGGAGCCCTGCCACCCCGAGCCCCCCCCCGAGGAGCCGCCCCCCGAGGAGCCCCCCCCGGCCGGGCCCTGCTGACCCCCGGCGCCGCCGGGGGGGCCGGGGGGGGGGCTCCGGGTGCGGCCCCAGGCCCGGAATTCCGGATTTCGCCCAACTCCCCCCCCAAAAAACCCATCCCCCGCCGGCGGCGGACCGAGGGGCACGAGGGGTGTGGATGCCACCGAGACCCCCCCTCCCCCCAAAAACCTCACAGGACTTTTGCTGCGGCGCCCTCCCCGATCCCCCCACCCCCGGCCCAGGTTTTGGGGCCGTTCTGGTGATTCCCGGCTGCCGCTGGAGCGAGAATAAAGCGATTTGTGATTTAATGGGGAGGGAGGTGACGCTTTGGGGGGGGTGGGAGGCTCTCCGGGGGTCTCCCGCGGCTGGGGGGGGGGTTCACGGTGACAGGGGCTCCCGGGGGAGCACCGGGGGTCTCCGGGGTCTCCACTCGGTGGGCACGAGGCCCCACAGGTAATCGCTGACGAAGGTCCCCGAGTGCTGCGCCGCATCCATGTCCAGGGGCACGGCGATGTCGGGGCCGTAGTGAACTGTAGGGGGCAAAACCCGGGAGGTCACGGGCTGGGCGGGGGTCCCAGGGGGCGTTTCTGGGGTGTTTTCGGGGTGTTTTAGGGTCACTCACTGCCCCGGATGCGCCCCGGCCCCGCGCCGCAATCCCAGTCGATCCTGCTGATCTCGTAGTACACCTGCGCCACGTACCTGGGGTTGGGGGAGGCGTTTGGGGGTCTCAGCAGGGGTTTCGGGGGATCCCGGGGGGGGTCTGGGGGTCCCCGTCCCCACTCACGCGTCGGGAGGAAGGCTGGGGTCCTCCTCATCCTCCTTGTGCTGCTCCAGCTGCCTCAGCTGCTCCTGCAGCTCCTCCAGCGCCCGGCGCAGCCCCGTGAGGGAGTCAAGGGAAACACCGCACCCGAAAAACCCCCCGGGACCCCAAATCCTCCCCCAGAGACCGCGGATCCCGAGGGATCCCCGAGCCCCGGCGCCCCAGGAGCCCCTCAGGATATTGTGTTTTGTCCTTGGCGCCGTTTAGCGTCCCCTGTGCCCGCTGCAGCTCCGTGTCCAGCTCCTGGCTGCGGCCACGGAGCCGCCGGACGTCGGCCTGGGCGTCCTGCAGGCGCCGCAGCAGCTGGGCCTCGGCCTCGGCCAGATCTGGGGGGCAGCAGGGTCAGCTGGGGGGGTCAGCGAGGGGTTTGGGGGGCAGCGGGGTCAGCTGGGGGGCCTGGGGGTCAGCGGGGGGTCTGGGGGGCAGCGGGGTCAGCTGGTGGGGCTGGGGGCAGCGGGGGGTCTGGGGGCAGCGGGGGGTTTGGGGGCAATGGGGATGTGCAAGGGGGGTGCTTGGGTGTCGCTGGGGGATTTTTTGGGGTGCAGTGGGGACATTTTGGGTTGCAATGAGCATGTTTTGGGGTGCAATGAGGATTTTTGGGGCGTGCAGTGGGGGGTGTTTTGGGGTGCAATGGGGACATTTTGGGGTGCAGTGAGGATGTTTTTGGTGGTGCAGTGCAGGGGTGTTTTGGGGTGCAGCGGGGACGCTCCGGGGCCACCCACCCTGGGCCAGGGCCCGGGCCTTGCCCTGCGTGTGCAGCAGCCGCGTCTCCAGGCGCTGCCGGCGCTCGAGGCCGCGGCGCAGCAGCTCCTCGGTGCAGCCCGAGCTCAGCTCCCGCAGCAGCTCCTGGCTCAGCTCCTCCAGCTCCTCCAGCGGGGCGGCCTCCGCCGTGCCCTGGGCACACGGAACGGGGGAAAAACGGGGAGGGAGGGCACCGGGGTTCGGGGCCGAAATGGGATTTTAAGGGATGCTCCCGTAAGGAGACGGGATAACGGGAGGAGAGGGAGGGAATGCACTGGGGAATGCGGGCAGGGGATGAGGGGGTGACCGGGGAAGGGCAGGGGGGTCCCTGAGGGGCAGCCCCGGGTTTTGGGGGAAAAAGGCCGCGGTTTGGGGTCTCAGCCCAGGGCAGGGGGGTCCCAGCGGCCTGAGGGTTGGGGAGGGCTCCGGGTGACCCCTGGCCTCTGAGACCGCGTTAATACCCCCCTTCCCGTTACCGGAGGCCGCCTCCGCTCCCTCCCCGCCCGTTACGGGCCTCGTTTTTCCGCCCTTTACCATTTTCTCCTCTTTTTCTCCCGGGGCTCCGTCCCGCGCGCTGCGTTTGAACCGGGCCGGGCCGCTCCGCGCATGCGCAGCCCCGCCCCCCCGCGCGCCGCCATGGTTCCGCCCGCTCCCCCCCCCGCGCTCCGCGATGGTTCCGCCCGCCCTGCGTGACCCCGCCCGCGTCCCGCCCGCCCCGCGGCCCCGCCGCTTTGGTTCCGCCGCTTTGGTTCCCCCGCGCCGCTGGGTCCCGGTGATGGCGGCGGCGGCGGCGGCGGCGGGCGGGGGCAGCCGCGGGCTCTGGGGGCGTCTGGGGGACACCCGGCTCGGTGAGGGGGATCCCGGAGGGGCTCCGGTTGGGGTTGTCCCGGGGGGATCCCAGCTCCTCCCAAAAGAGGGGTCTGGGGGTGCCCCCGACCCTGAGGGGGGCTTTGGGGGGCTGGGGGTGACCTAAAAGCCCAGGGGGTCCCGTTTTTACCGGGGGGGTCCCCAAAACCTCTCATTTGGGGCCTCTACCAAAAGGGGGGGTCTGGGGGGATCTGGGGGTCTCGGGGGGTTCCCCACAACCCAACGGGGTCTGGGAGTTCCCTGTCACTCAGTGGGGTCTGGGGGGTTCGGGGGAGGCTCGAGGGGGGTCTCGGGTGTTTCCCACAACCCAGAGGGGCCTGGGGGATTCGGGGGGTCTGGGGGGTTCCCCACAACCCAAAGGGGTCTCGGGGGGTTCCCCACAACCCAAGGGGGGGTCTCGGGGTGTTTCCCCCAACCCAAAGGGGTCCCGGCGGGTCCGGGGGGGTCTCCCCATAACCCAAAGGGGTCTGGGGGGTTCGGGGGGCTCTGAGGGGTTCCCCACAACCCAAAGGGGTCCCCGGTCTCGGGGGTCTCCCCAGCCCCTCCCGCTCTCCCGCCGTGCCCCAGCCCGGCCCGGGCCGTGCCTTCGCTGTGAATCCCGCACACCCCGAGGGAGCCGCTCCCCTTTCCCCGGGGGTCTCCCCCCATCGCTGACCCCCACCCCAAATCCCCGCAGGCCGCTGGTGCCGGGCGCTGCTCCAGGATTATTCCACCTCTGTCCGCGAAGCCCTGGCCGGGGCCCGGCGCCGTCCCGCGGCCACCGCGGCCACGCTGGGCTTGCTGGGCGTCGCGGCCGCCTTGGCCAGCTCGGTGCCGGACCGGGAGTCGCTGGAGAGCGCGGCGGTGGCGGCGGGGGCGAGGCTGGGGCTGCTGCCGCCGGGCTCCCGCAGCCCCCGGGCCGAGCGCCGCGTCCTGCGGCTGCTGCGGCTGCGGGAGCGGGGCCGGCTCCGCGTCCGCAGCCTGGGGCTGGTGGCCGTGGCGGCCGAGTGGCCGCAGGGCAGCGACTCCGCGCTCTACTCGGCGCTGTGCCCGCACCTGCGGCCGCGGCTGCGGGAGCTCGGGGCGCTGCTGCTGGACGTGGGGTTCCTGGGGCGCTGGTGGCTGCTGGAGGAGGCGCTGCGCGACTGCGATGTCAACGAGGAGGAATTCGGGCACCTCCCGGAGCGGCTGCGCCGCCTCGACCCCCGCGATCTGCGCTCGGAGCGCAACGAGAGGCTCCACCGGGAGCGGCTGCGGCCCGTGGTGCTGAGCGAGGCGGAGATCGGCGATGGGGAGGGCTGAGGGACCCCCGCCCCCGGCCGGCGGGGCCAGCGGCGGCGGTAAAAAGCGGCGTCTGTGCCGCCCCCGCGGCTCGCCGGACCCATAAAAGCGTGGTTGTGGCTCGGAGGTTTGCTCGGAGGGTCCGGCTGGATAATTCCGGGGTGGTTTTGGTCCCCAAAAAAAACCCGCCCGGGAATGGGTGCGAGCGGTGACATCGCAGAGCCGCGGGTGGGAATTTCGGAGGAGGAAATTTGGATGCAGGAATTTCGGAGGTGGGAATTTGGATGCGGGGTTTCGGGGGTGGAAATTTGGATGCGGGAATTTCGGAGGTGGAAATGTGGATGTGGGGTTTCGGGGGTG
Organism: Monarcha castaneiventris obscurior; assembly: GCA_026261815.1. Taxonomy (NCBI): domain Eukaryota; kingdom Metazoa; phylum Chordata; class Aves; order Passeriformes; family Monarchidae; genus Monarcha; species Monarcha castaneiventris. Next base: position 86,746 of record JAMPIT010000771.1, read on the forward strand.
GAAATTTGGATGTGGGGTTTTGGGGTGGAAATTTCGGGGGTTTCTGGAGTTTCCTTCCCGCGCCAAATCCGATCCCTCGCTCCCGCCCAGGAGCCCGCGGCCCGAATTTGGGTCCCGCCTCCACAATTCAATCATTTCCCAGCAAATCCTCCGGGTCTTTATTTGGGGGCGGGGGGTTCGGCCGCAGGTTTTGGGGTCCCCCCTCAGACCGCGTGCTCGGCGCTGGGGTGCAGCAGCCACCGGTCCTGGGGGTCCGCGTCCCCCGGGGGGGGCTCGGGGCCGCCCCCGCCCTCGGAGCTGCTCTTGCGGCACAGCAGGGAAAGGCGGCGGGGCCCGGGGGGAGCCCGCGGGCCGGGGTCCGGGGGGGCTCCCAGGGGGTCCCCGATGTCCTCCAGCGGCTGGAACTCCATCTCCTCCTTGGCCAGGCTGCGGGAGCGGCGGGGTCACCCCAAAAATCCCCTGGAAACCCTCCCCGGGGAACCCCCCCAGACACCCGGGGTTGCCCCAACCTCCCCAATTCTCAATTTTGGGATCACCCGGGGGGAGACTCGGGAGGTCTGGGGGGGTCCTAGGGGGATTCCTGGGGTTTGGGGGTTCCCAGGACGTTGAGGTCCCGCACTGGGGGGATCCCAGGGTGGGCGTTTCGGGGGGGTCCCGGGATTTTGGGGGGGGTCTCGGAGCATGGGGGAGATTTGGGGTGCCACTCACGTGACGTCGAAGGCGGACCCCTGGAATGTGGGGTGGCGGGGGGGCGCGGCCGCGGCCGTGTAGGGCGCCTGGGGACTGGCGGCGTCCCAGTAACGATCCCGCTCCAGCGCCGGCACCTCCCCGTACAGCTCATCCACGGCCAGCATGGACACCTGCGGCCGGACACTGCCCTGGTCACCCGGGCACTGCCCCGGCCACCCGGACACTGCTCTGGTCAGCCGGGCACTGTCCTGGTCAGCCGGGCACTGCCCTGGCCGCCCGGACACCCTCCGGTCACTCAGACACCCGCCTGGTCAGCCGGGCCTGGCCACCCGGACGCTGCCCTGGTCAGCCGGGCACTGCCCCGGCCACCCGGACACCCTCCGGTCACTCAGACACCCGCCTGGTCAGCTGGGCACTGCCCTGGTCATCGGGCACTGCTCTGGCCGCCCGGACACCCTCCGGACACCCTCTGGACACCCGCCTGGTCAGCCGGGCACTGCCCTGGTCACCCGGCCACCCCCCCGGCCAAGCGGCCGCCCCTCTCCCCGCGCCCACCTGGAAGTTGCGGTCGATCAGGGTGTTGGTCTCGAAGTCGTCGTCGTCCTCCCCGAAGGGGTTAATGAGCTGCTCGGCCACCTGCGCCGGGGCCACCGAGTCGCCAGCGCTCGCGGGTGTCCCGGGACCCCCGGTTCTGCCCCCGGGCCCCCCGGTTCTGCCCCCCGGTCCCCCGGTGTTCCCCGGCCCCCCCGCTGTCCCCGGTGCCCCCCGGCCTCCCCCGCCCCCCGTTCCCGTGCCCCCCGCGGCCACCTTGAGCCACCCCACGTAGAAGAAGAACTGCAGCAGGGTGAACACGGGCACCCCCAGGTCCAGCTCGTGGCCCGCGTAGCCCTGGGCGGGGTCCAGGAACTGCCGCCCGATCAGGCAGGTCAGGAAGAAGGTGTACACGGCGATGGTCACCACCTGCGGGGCAGCGGCGGCTCTGGGGAAGCCCCGAATCCCCCCGGGACCCCCCGTGTGCGCCCCGGGACCCCCCCGAATCCCCCCGGGACCCCCCCGAGTCCCCCGGATCCCCCTAGCCCTGTCCAGGTGCTCCCAGGTGTCCCCCCAGTCCCCCCCATAACCCCCCACATCTTCACAACCCCCTCCTGTGTCACCCCGTGCCCCCCCAGCCCTGCCCGGTGCCTCCCCAGTGCCCCCCAGTGCCCCCTCAGTGCTCCCAGTGTCCCCCAGTGCCCCCCAGTGCCCACCTGGGTGTAAACCAGCGGGACGCTGATCCAGTCGTAGTGGAACAGGAGGCTGCAGTGAGCCCGGAACCGGTTCAGCTCCTGGGGGGGGGCACCGGGGGGGTCCCCAAAAAGTGTCAGGAGGCTTGGGAACGCTCAGTGGGGTCTGGGGGCAGCTCAAGGGGTCCCGGGGGCATCGGGGGGTCTGGGGGAGGGCGCCGGAAGGTTGGGGGCGGCTCATGAGGGTCCCGAGATGGGTCCGAGAGACTTGGGGGGTTCTCAGGGGGATCCGGGGGACAACTGGGGAGGCTCGGGGGGCTTTGGAGGCACTCGGGGGGGTTCCGGGGGGTGCCGGGGGTACCTCCATGAGCAGTTTGAGGGCGCAGTCGTCCCTGACGCGCCCCTCGCGCCGCGCCTGCCCCGCCAGCGCCCCGAACCACGCGCAGGGCACCCAGAACTTGTTGTAGGGCGAGCGCAGCCCCTCGAGCCTGCGCCGCTCCTCGCGCGTCAGGAACCCTGCGGGGACCCCCCGGTGTCAGCCCCGGACCCTGGATGTCACCCCAGACCCCCAGTGTCACCCCCGGACCCCGATGTCACCCTCGGACCTTGGATGTCACCCCCAGACCCCGGTGTCCCCCCCGGTGTCACCCCCAAAGCCCCGTGACATCACCCGGCAGCCCCTGGGCATCACCCCCGCGGTGCCTGGTGACGTCAGGTGGCCCCACTCGTGATGATGTCACACCCCCAGCGATGACATCACTGCAGTGACGTCACCCCCACGCTGACGTCACTCCCTTAATGACATTGCGGTGATGTCACCGGTCACTCACCGGCCTGCACCGCGTGGCCAGCGCTGGGCGAGGCACCAAGGCCACCGTAGCCACCCCAACCCCCCCAGTGACACCCCGGTGGTGTCCCGGTGACTCCAGTGGTCACTCACTGGCCTGCACCAGGTGGTCAGTGCTGGGTGAGGTGCCAAGGCCACCGTGGCCACCCCAACCCTCCCAGTGGCCCAGCCCCTCCGGTGACCGCAGCGGTCACTCACCGGCCTGCACCAGGTGGTCAGTGGTGGGGAAGCGCTTGTACACGGGCGTGCTGACCGCCCGCAGCACCAGCAGCGCGGCCAGGCTGCCGTAGCGCAGCAGCGTCCGGCGCAGCAGCCGGCCCCGAGCGTCCGCGCCGTGGACGCTGCCGGCCACGGCCACCATCAGCCCGTCCGGGGCCGGCACCGTCCGGAACTGCCCCCACCAGCGCTCCAGCACCAGCGCCACGTAGAACCCTGCGGAGAGCGATGCTGGGGGCACTGGGGGCACTGGGAGGGGGCGCTGGGGGGCAATGGGAGGTCGTGGGGGGCAGCCCGGGGATCCCAGGGGGCGCTGGGGGCCGCTCTGGGGGTCCTGGGGGGCTTCGAGGAGAGGTCACGGAGCACGAAGGACACGGGGATGAGGTTGGTGGCTCTGTGGGGATACCGGGCGGTACTGGGGGTCTCGGGGGGTCTTGGGGGGTCCCGGAGGGGTTCCAGGGGGTCCCGGGGGGGTCTCAGGAGGTCCCGGGGGATCTCAAGGACTCCCGGGGGGTGCCGGGGGTCTCACCGAGCACGAAGGACACGGGGATCAGGTTGGCCGATTTGTCGCAGTACAGCACCAGCTTCTCGAAGAGGCGCCGCTGCGCCTCCGACAGCAGAAACCTGCGGGGGGACCCCGGCCGTGTCACCGGCACCGCGACGGAACCCCGCCCGTGGCACCGGCACCGCGAGAGGACCCCGCCCGTGTCACCGGCACCGCGACGGAACCCCGCCCGTGCCACCGGCACCGCGAGGGAACCCCGCCCGTGCCACCGGCACCGCGAGGGAACCCCGCCCGTGGCACCGGCACCGCGAGGGAACCCCGCCCGTGGCACCGGCACCGCGAGGGGACACCGTCCCTGCCGCCGGCCCCTCCCCCGACGGCTCAGGGACCCCCCCGTTGTCCCCTCCATGTCCCCCCCTGTCCCCCCGTGTCCCCCTCGGTCCCCCCGGTGTCACCTCGTGTCCCCCCATGTACCATCCATGTCCCTCCCGTGCCCCCCCGAGTCCCTCCCCGTCCCCTCCCGTGTCCCCCCCGGTGCCCCCCGGTGCCCCCCGTGCCCCCGCACCGGTAGGCCAGGCTGAGCCCCAGGTAGGCGGCGAGGAAGAGCAGCAGCTCCCGGTACAGGAGTTTGTAGATGCTCCCGCGCCACAGCAGCAGCAGCTGCGAGAAGCCCCCGAACCGCGCCGTGGCCACGCGCGACGTGTAGGTCACGGTCATGGCGAGAGCCGCGGCACCGGGAGAGGCCGGGGGACACCGGGAGATACCTGCGGGAAACCGGGAGATACCTGAGGGACACCGGGAGACACCCGCGGGAAACCGAGAGGACACCGGGAGATACCTGCGGGACGCCGGGAGGACTCCGGGAGGGCACCTGAGGGACAGCGGGGGACACCGGCGGGACACCGGAGATACCTGCGGGACACCGGGGGACACCGGGAGGGCACCTGCGAGACACCGCGGGGACAGCGGGGGGACACCGGGGAATACCGGGGGACACCGGAGATACCTGCGGGGACACCCGGAGGGCACCTGCGGACGGCCCCGGCTCCGGCGGGGACGGGAAAAGGCTCTGCGGGGACTCAGGGGACACCGGGGGATACCGGGGGGGCACCGGGGGACACCTGCGGGACACCGGGAGATACCTGGGGAACACCCCGGGGACACTGACCCCAAAGGAGGACACCCGCGGACCCCACCCCGGGACCGGGACCCCACGGGACATCGCAGGGAGGCAGCCGGCGGTGTTGGGGACACCGAAATCCTGCGGGGGGACACCGAACCAACCCCCAGGGACCCCCAATCGCCACCCCCCAGGCCGGGCGCTGTCCCCTCCCCTGGTTCCCCCCTCACCTGCGGGCGAGCGGCCACCGCCGCTCCGGGCTCTGTGGCCACCGCCGCTCCGGGCTCTGTGGCCACCGCCCCGGGCCGGCCTTTAAATCGCGGCGGGGCCGGGCCAGCCCGCGGGGGGCACAGGCGGGAGGGTCCCCGGGAGTGACCGCGCCGGTCCGGCCGGTCCCGAGCCCCCCGCCCGGGGCACGGGGAGAGTTTGGGGAGGGGGGCAGTGTTTTGGGGCAGGGGGGGTTGTTTGGGGGCCGGGGGCGGTGTTTTGGGGCCGGGGGCGGTGTTTTGGGGCCGGGGGGGTTGTTTGGGGGCCGGGGGGCCCCTCCCGCGCCCCCCCCGCGGCTCTGGCTCCATCGCGGTGGCCTCGGGCCAGCGCCGGGGCCGCGGGGACAGATCCCAGCGGGGCGCGGGGACAGCGCGGGTGGGGACCGGGGGCGGGGGCGGCGGCCACGGGGACCCCCCCAAAACGTCGCTGAACCCCGTCCCCACCTCCCCGAGATCCCGATGCCCCCCCCGGGACCCCAAAATCCTCCCCAGGACCCCCCCCCGCGCCCCCTCCCCCGTAATCCGGTGCTAATGAGGGTTCCCCACGTCCCCCGGGCTCGGGGCCAGCGGCGCTGACGTCACCGCCCCAAAATCCATCCGGACCCCCCCCAATTCCACCCGGCCCCCCCCAAAATCCATCCGCGCCCCCTCCCCCACAAAAAACAACACCCTCAAAGTGCCCTTTTGCTTCTCAAATTTATTATTTACACGCCCCCCCCTCCCCCGGGAGGGGTCCCACCTCCGCCTCCCCCCCCCAAAATTGGGGTGACAGCGGGGGGAGCGCGCAGCCCCCGGGGGGGGAGGGAGGGGGAACCGCCCCCCCCATCCCTCCTGGGGAGGATAAACAGGGGCTGTGCCCCCCCACCCCTCCTCGGGAATGAGGGGGGGCTGTTTGGGGCTGGCAGGGACCCCCCCAGGGTGCGGGGGGGTTGTTTAGGTCCGGTGGGGTTCGGGGGGGGCTATTTGGGGCTGGGGGGCTGGTAGGGGTCCAGCAGGAGGGAGCTGAAGGTGTTGACCTTGTCCCCCCCCCGCACCTCGTGGGGCAGCAGCGGCAGCTTCACGATGTGGAAATCCTCATAGAGATCCTCCATCTGCGGGGGGGGGCCCGGGGGGGTCACAACGGGACCCCCAAAAAACCCCCCAGACTCCCCCTGCATCCCCCCCATGCCCCTCGGAGTCCCCCCCTCCAAAATACCCCTCCCAGTCCCAGATCGCCCAAAATAAACCAAATTTCCCCCCCACAAATTCCCTTCTCTGCTCCCAGTCCGGGTTTGGGGCCCCCCCAGACTCCCCCAATTTCCTGGGGAGGAGTCCCCGGTCCCAATTCCAACCCCGGAGGGATCCAGGACCCACAAACTGCCCCAGCCCAAAGCCTTTGGGGAGGGTCCCAGATCCCAATCCCGCCCCCTGGAAGCTCCTTCCCCCTCCTGACCCCAGCGTTTGGCCCCCCAAGCCCCCCAGGTGAGGGTCAGCTGTCCAGCAACTCGGCCCAAACCCATCCTGGGCTCCCCAAACCTCACCCCAGGCCCCCAGGTGAGGCTCACCTGGTCCAGGTACTTGGCCTGGATCTTGTGGCGAGCCTCGCACATGCGGCAGGGCCGCAGCGGGTCGGGGAACACGAGCTGGTTGACCACGATGTTGTGGGTGTCGATGCGGCACTTGGCCAGCTCCTGGATCAGTCGCTCCGTCTCGTAGAGCGACAGGAACTCGGCGATGCACACGCAGATGAAGGTGGTCTGCTCCTGGGGGGACAGCGGGGTCAGGGGGGTCACTGAGGACAGGGGGACAGCGGGGACATTGGGGTCATTGGGGGCATTGGGGACAGGGGGGACAGTGGGGACATTTGGGGACAGGGGGGACAGCGGGGACAGGGTCAGGAACTCGGCCATGTACCCACAGATGGACGTGGTTTGGTCTTGGGGGGACATTGGGGACATGCTGACACCATGGGCAGGGACACAAGGACAGCAGGACACAGGGACAGAGGGACACGGGGACAGCCCGTTCGAGGGTCCGAGGACACAGCGGCAGCGGGGACTTGGGGACAGGGGGCCACAGGGACAGGGGGCCACAGGGACAGGGGGCCACAGGGACAGGGGGACACAGGGACAGGGGGCCACAGGGACACAGCACTCGGGGCCACACTCGCCATCCCCCGGGAGGGCCCGTTCCCCATCCCTGCCCTCCGAGATCCTTATCCCCGTCCCCGTCTTTGCTGTCCCTGCCCTGAGGGGTCCCCGGCCCCATCCCTGTCCCTGCCCATGCCCTGGGCTTTATCCCCCTCAGGAATGTGCACGGACTGGCTCAGCCCTGTTCCTGTCCCCATCCCCGCTCCCTCCCCAGTCCATCCCAGACCCCCCCAGACCCCCAGTCCCCCCCAGACCCTCCCACTCCCTCCCCAGCCCCCCCAGTCCCTCCCCAGCCCCCCCGGTGCCCCCGGCCTCACCGGGTCCTTGAACTGCTCGCTGACGGAGCGGATGACGGGCAGCGTCTCCTCCAGCTTGGACGCCAGCTGATCAGCGTTCATGTCCCCCAGCCCCAGCATGTTGCACATCTGCCGAGGGGACGCGGCTGTGACCCCTCCCCGGGACCCCCCAGACCCAAATCCGCCCCTCCCCGGGCTCCCCCCTCACTCCCAGAGCCGCACCTGGGAGATGAAGGGGCTGATCTGGTTCTTGATCTGCATCAGGCGCCCCAGCCCGCGCTCCACGATGGTGGGGAAGTTGAGCAGCCGCAGCGTGTGCCCGGTGGGCGCCGTGTCGAACACCACCACCGAGAAATTCATCCCCTTCACCAGCCTGGGGGGCGCGGGGGGCTCAGCACGGCCGGGATTTCCCCCCCAGAGCCCCCTCCCCAGCCCCGGCGAGGCCAGGCCCGCCCGCAGCCCCCAGCCCTGCCCACCTCATGACCTCGGCGTAGCTCATGGCCTCGTCGATGCCGGGGAAGGCGCTCATGGCCTCCTGCATCATCTTCTTGCCCATGCTCAGCACGTTGTCCTCCTCGAAGAACTCGTCCGGCAGCTCCGCCACGCCCAGGCTGGGGTCGATCTCCTGCGGGGTCAGGGGGGGTCAGCGCGGCCCCGGGGGCTCGGGACCCCCACGGGACCCCCTCCCGGACCCACCATGGCGAAGAGGTTGTCGTAGCCCGTGACCTTGGTGGGCACCTTGGAGAACTTCTGGTCGAAGGCGTCGGAGATGTTGTGAGCGGGGTCGGTGGAGATGATGAGGACGCTCTCGCGCACCCGGGAGAGCTGCACGGCCAGGCTGCAGCTGGGGACGGCGGGCACGGGGGGCTCAGGGGGGCTCGGGGGGGGCTCTGGGGAGGGGTCGCGGCTGGGGATCGGCCCCCGTGGGGGTGGGTTGGGTTCCCCCCGGAGCTGGCACCGGCCCGCCGCGACAAAGCGGGGCAGGGGGTGAGGAGGGACACCCTCAGGTGTGTGCGGGCCCTCGGGGGGAAAAGGAGTCGCCTCCCCCGGTGTCACCTCCCTCGGTGTCACCCCCCCCGGTGTCCGTGTGCCCCCACCCCGGTGTCGGCTCCGGTGTCCCCAGCACAGGGGCCACCGGATCCTCCACTCCATCCCGATCCCTCCACGCCATCCCGACCCCTGCATCCCATCCCGATCCCTCCATCCCATCCCGATCCCCTCACGTCCCGTTCCTCCCCGCCCCATATCCCGGTCCCCCCCCGCCCCGTCCCGTCCCCGCCGCACCTGCACGTGGTCTTGCCCACGCCGCCCTTGCCGCCCACGAAGATCCACTTGAGGCTGCGCTGCTCGATGATGTTCGCCAGCGTCGGCTCCAGCGGCTCCACGTCGGGCGCGTCCTCGAACTCCTCGGGGGCCTCGGCCGCCCACCCGCCCGCCGCCGCCGCCGCCATCTTCCCCGCGCCGCCGCCCGCCGCGCGCTGATTGGCCACCACGCCGCCGCGCCCTCCCTGATTTCTCTTCCCATTGGTCGTCTCGCCCGTCAATCTGTGCCGTGGGCGGGGCGAAGCGGCGGGAGCCCCGCGCGTTGCCAGGCAACGCCGCCCCGCCAGCGGGGCTCTCGCTGACGTCACAAAACGGCGCCGCCGCCGCCGCGGCGGTCGCGCTGACGTCATCGGGCGGCGCCGGCGGCGGTGGCGGCGGACAAGATGGCGGCGCGCGGCGAGGACCGGGAGGCCCCGGAGGCGCCTTCGCCGCCCCCCCCGGGCCCGGGCGGCGGCGTCAACGTGTTCGCGAACGACGGCAGCTTCCTGGAGCTCTTCAAGCGCAAGATGGAGGCGGAGGAGCAGCAGCGGGAGCGCGAGGCGGCGGCGGCCGCGGAGGCGTCCGGCGGCGGCGGCGGCACCGGGCTCGGCCCGCAGCGCGGGGCCGACGGCGCGAAGAGGAGCGGCGGCGCGCTCAGCTTCGTAAGGACGCGGCGGCCCGCGGGCTCCTCCCGGCTCCGCTCCCGCCGGCCCGGCCCGAACGCGTGAGGGCCGCTCCCGGGGGCTCCTCGGGGCCGTTCCTGGAGCTCCTCGGCGGCGGCGGCGCCTCCTCCCCGGTGCCGCCGCCGGACTCGTCTTGTCCCGGTGCCTCCGCGGCCCCTCCGCGCTCTCTCCCCGTTTCTTTCCCTCCCGAGTTGCTGCAAACCCCCCGTGCCGGGGGGTCCGGGGCGGGTTGGAGCCCCGGGGGTCACGGCGGCCCCCCCGCTCCCGGTAACGGGGCAGGTGTGTCCCTTCCCCAGGTGGGGCGGCGGCGGGGGGGCAACAAACTGGCCCTGAAAACGGGAGTGGTGGCCAAGAAGCAAAAGACGGACGAGGAGGTGGCGTTGGGGGTCCCGGAAGGGGGGATTTGGGGTCGGGGGGGGGGTTTGGGATGGATGAGGGGGAAATTGGGGGTCCTGGAGGAGGGATTTGATGGCTGTGGGGGGAATTGGGGGTCGCGGGGAAGGAGAAGTGGAATTTGGGGGCTGGGAGAGGGAATTTGGGGTCCCAAGGGGGAATTTGGGGTCACAAGGGGGAATTTGGGGTCTGGGAGAGGGAATTTGGGGTCCCAAGGAGGAATTTGGGGTCCCAGGGGGGAATTTGGGGTCCCGGGATGGGAGAATTTGCAGTTCCTGGGGGGGTGAGCGGCAGGCCCGGGGCGGGGGATCAGAGGGACCCGGGGGTGCCGAGGCCCTGCCCCGATTTTTTTTTCTTTTGGGTGTTTTTGGGTGTTGTTGGGGTTAGGTGCTGACGAGTAAAGGAGACGCCTGGGCCAAGTACCTGGCGGAGGTGCAGAAGTACAAAGCTCACCAGTGCAGCGACGACGACAAGACGCGGCCCCTGGTCAAATAGCGCCGGCCCCCCCCCAAAAATAAACTGCTGGGGGGGGGCCCGAGCCCGGCCCGGACCCCCCCAAAATTCCCGGTCAAACAGCGCCCGCCCCCCCCCAAAAAAAATTCCTCTGGGTGGGGGCCCCTCAAAAAATTCCTGAAGAATTAGTGCTGACCCCCCCCTCCCCAAATTACCTGTGCCCCCCCCAAAATGTGGCCACGCCCCTTCCCCAAAAATGCGTTTGGAGGCCCCCCCCACCCCCCCCACTTTGGAATTGACCACGGGGGAGATCCCAAAGCCCCGCCCCCCCCAAAATCCCCCCCGACCCCCCAAAATCCTGGCCCGGGGGGGGTCCCGCCCCTGCCTCCCCTGTAAATATCGATTTAAGGGTGGGGGGCGCCGGCCCCGCCCCTTTTATATTGTCACACCCCCCCGCCCTGACGTCACAGCGCTGCCCCCCCCGCCCCCTCCCTTGATCCACGTTTTGGGGGGAATTGGGGGAATTTGGGGGGGGAGGCGGCGCAGCATTAAAGAGCTCAGAGGTTTCGGAGGCACTGAGGAGTTTTTGGGGGTCCTGGGGGCGGTTTGGGAGGGACCTTTCTTTATCCCCCCTTTCCCCAGCACTGAGATTTTACTGATTTTGGGGGGTTTTCGCCCAAATAAAGGTTGGGGGGGCACACTTGTGGCCTGTGCCCGAGCGGGGGGGGACCGCCCTGAACCCCGCCAGTTCCTCCCAGCTGCCCCGAGCCCCTCCCCAGTTCTCCCAGTCCCCTCTGGACCCTTCCCACCCCCCCCAGTCGCCCCCAGTTGCCCCCGGTGCCGCCGCTCCACTTGGCGCCAAACGGGGGGGGTGAGGTTCCCCCTTTCCCCTGCAATGGTTCCGCCCGCGCGCGGTGCACGCTGGGAATTGTAGTTCCTCTCGGTGTTTCGGGGACTCGGCGCATGCGCGCTGTAGCCCCGCCTCTTCCCCGCCGTGGCTCCGCCCTTTCCCCTCCGAGGCCCCGCCCCCGCTGCGCACGTGACGCGGCCGCGCGGGGCGGACGGTGGCCGGCGGGGGTCACGGGGGGCAGCGGCGAAACCCCCCCGGCCGCGCTCCGACCCCCCCCCGCCCCGAACACCGGGACCCCCCCCTCAAAAATCCACCAGGATCCCCCCCCCGCCCCAAAAACCACACCGGGACCTCCCTCCAAAAGTCACCGGGCAGGTACCGGCGGCGCAGGGGGCGGCGGGAGCGGCGCGCGGGGCCTGGTTGGGGGGGCGAGCGAAGGGGGCGCTGAGGGGAGAATTTGGGGGGGTCCCTGAGGGGCGGGAGGGAGACGGGCGGGGGGAGATTGGGGGGGCCCGGGGAGGGGTTTGGGGGTCTCGAGGGGTTGGATCGGGGGCTCGGGAGGGGAGTGGGGGCCGGGGGGGGCTGGGGAGCTCGGGGGGGGGGGTGTGAAGGGATTTTGGGGCAGATTGGGGGTCCGAGGGGGCAGTTTGGGGTGGGGGGGGGCTTTGAGGGCGTGGGGGGGGCGGGATGGGGGGGGCTCGGGGCTCAAAGCGGGGGGAGGGGGCGGATGGGGCCGGGGGGGGCAGTGGAGGTGGGGGAGGTTGGGCAGGGGGGGTTTATCCTGGGGAGGGGGCGCGGGGGGGCCCCGGACCCTTCCCTGCCCCCCCCATCCCCTCCATCCCCGTTCTCCCGCCATTCCCGGCCCCACGTGCGCAGCGCGTGGGTCCCGCCCCGCTCCCGGTCCCGCTCCCGGCCCCGCCGGGGGGGTCCCCGCCGTGTTTCCCCCCCCTCACTGGGGACCGGGGGTTCCCCAAATGCCCCCCCTTTCCCCCGAGCCCACCCCGTGCTGCCCCCTCCCCAACCCCGCTCTCTCCGCCGCCAGCCCGGGGTCGCTGCCTCCGGGACGATCCCCCCGGGACCCCCGCGGACCCCCCCGGGCCGGCCATGGACTGGCAGCCGGACGAGCAGGGCCTGCAGCAGGTGCTGCAGCTGCTCAAGGACTCGCAGTCGCCCAACACGGCCACGCAGCGCGTGGTGCAGGACGTATCCTCGGGGACTGGGACCTTCGGAGCGGGGCTGGGACCCCCGGCATGGGGCTGGGAGCACCGGCGTGGGGCTGGGAGCAACGGGAGTGGAGCTGGGAGCAACGAGATGGGGCTGGGACCCCTGAGATCGGGCTGAGATCCCCGGGTTGGGACCCCCGGGATGGGGCTGGGAGCACCGGGAGTGGAGTTGGGAGCACCGGGATGGGGCCGGGACCCCCGGCATGGGACTGGGACCCCTGGGATGGGGCTGGGACCCTTGGGATGGGGCTGGGTTGCCTGGACCCTCTCGGGGCAGGGGTCTTGGATCTCGGGAATGGGAGATGGAGCTCCTCAGGGTGGGGACGGCTTTAGCACCGATAACAAAATTAGGGTGGGCGATGTGGGGTGGGCGTCTCCGGCCTTGGGGGTCCCTGGCCCTGCCCCCCCGTGCCCCCTCCCATCCGTGCCTGCTCCTTGACCCCCCCTGCAGAAACTGAAGCAGCTGAACCAGTTCCCGGATTTCAACAATTACCTGATTTTTGTGCTCACGCGCCTCAAGTCCGAAGGTGAGGGGGCGTTCTGGGGGTCCCTGCGGGGGCCACAGAGGTTTTGGGGGGGGGCAGTGGCCGCTGGAGCCGCTTGGGGGGTGATCCAGCCCCCGGCCCCCCCCAAAAACACCCCATTTTTCCCCCCACAGATGAGCCCACGCGCTCCCTGAGCGGGCTGATCCTCAAGAACAATGTCAAGGCGCATTTCCAGAGCTTCCCCCCGCCCGTGGCCGAGTTCATCAAGCAGGAGTGCCTGAACCACCTGGGCGATGCCTCGTCCCTCATCCGCGCCACCATCGGTCAGGGCCAGCCCCAAAACCGGCCCCAAAACCCCCCCTGGGACCCCCAACTCACCTGTCCTGCCCCTCCACCTCCCCATTGGCACTGCAAACCCCCCAAAATCCTCCCCAAACCCCCCAAAATCCACCCCAAAACCCTGGTATTTCCCCCCAAACCCTGAAAAATCCTCCCCAAACCCCCCAAAATCCTCCCCAAGCCCCCTAAAATCCACCCCAAATCCCCCAAAATCTACCCCAAACCCCGATAATCCCCCCCAACCGCCCCCTCACCTGTCTCCCCCACCCCAGGTATCCTCATCACCACCATCGCCTCCAAGGGGGAGCTGCAGATGTGGCCGGAGCTGCTGCCCCAGCTCTGCAACCTCCTCAACTCCGAGGATTACAACACCTGCGAGGTCTGGGGGGCACCTGGGGGAGGGCTGAGCACCCCCAGACCCACCTGCACCCCGAAACCCACCCTAAACCCACTTGAGTTCCCCCTAAATCCACCTGAGTTTCTCCTAAACCCACCTGGACACCCCCAGACCCACATGCAGCCTTGAAACCCACCCTAAAACCAGCTGAACACTCCCAGACCCAGCTGAACACTCCCAGATCCATTTCAACCCCCAAAACCCACTTTAAAACCCACCTGAACACCTCCAGATCCACCTGCATCCCCAAAAGCCACCCTAAGACCACCTGAACACCCCCTAAATCTACCTGGACATCACTGAAACTCAGCCTAAATCCCATGTGCACCCCCAAAACCTGACTTAAAGCTTACCTGGACTCCCCCAGACCCTCCTGCACCCCCAAAACCCACCCTAAAACCACCTGAATCCCCCCAGATCCATCTGAACACCCCCAGATCCATCTGAACACCCCCAGACCCACCTGCACCCCCAAACCCCGTCGCTGACCCCCCCGTTCCCCTCCCAGGGCGCTTTTGGGGCGCTGCAGAAGATCTGTGAGGACTCCTCGGAGCTGCTGGACAGCGACGCCCTGAACCGGCCCCTCAACGTGATGATCCCCAAATTCCTGCAGTTCTTCAAGCACTGCAGCCCCAAAATCAGGTGTGGGGGACAGGTGGGGACACGCCCGTGACCCCTGTGTGGGGATATGGGGAAGGGGTTGCCCTTGCAATTGCTAGAGTGGCCCCAAAAAGTCCTGATTTCCAAAAATGTCTCGATTCCCAAATCCCAGCAGTTCCGGTACGTGTCTCCCACCCGCCCCCCATTTTTTTGGGGAGGGGTCACACTGGGCAGCCCCAAAACAGCCTCGGGTGTCTGTAGCAACACAGATGCAGAGCTGGGGGGGCCAGGTGGATTTGGGGGGATCCAGGTTGACTTAAGGGGGTCCAGGTGTGCTTTAGGGTGGGTTTTGGGGGCGTTCAGGTGGATTTAGGGGGCGTTCAGGTGGGTTTTGGGGTTGCAGGTGGATCTGGGGTTGTTCAGGTGGGTTTGGGAGGGTTCAGATGGGTTTTAGGGGTGTTCAGGTAGATTTAAGGGGTGTTCAGGTGGGTTTTAGGGTGGGTTTTGGGGTTCCAGGTGACCCCCCCTGCCCCGCAGGTCCCACGCCATCGCTTGCGTCAACCAGTTCATCATGGACCGGGCGCAGGCGCTGATGGAGAACATCGACACCTTCATCGAGGTGGGGGCACCCCGGGGGTCCCAGGGGGGGTTTGGGGTCCCTGGGGGAGGTTTTGGGGTCCGGGGGGGGAGGTTTTGGGGTCTCAGCTGCGCCCCTCCCCAGCACCTGTTCGCGCTGGCGGTGGACGAGGACCCCGAGGTGCGCAAGAACGTCTGCAGGGCGCTGGTGATGCTGCTGGAGGTGCGCATCGACCGCCTGATCCCGCACATGTACAGCATCATCCAGGTGAGCCCGGGGGGACTGGGGTGTGAGGGCAGCCTGGTGCGGTGAGCGATCCCAAAATCCCTGAAATCCAGCTCAAAATGCGCCCCAAAATCCCTAAAATCTATTTCAAAACCTGCCCTAAAATGGCTGGAACACATGCCAATATTCACTCCAAAATGCCTGAAATCCATTCAAAATGTGCCCCGAAATGCCTGAAATCCACCTCAAAATCCACCCCAAAATGGCTGAAATGCATCCCAGTATCCATTCCAAAAGGTTTGGGGCAGAATTTTGGGGTCCCCTGTTCCAGGTGAGGAATTTTGTGGTTCCCTGTACCCAGGTGAGACGTTTGGGGCAGGATTTGGGGGCCCCCTGTGCTGGGTGAGAGGTTTGGGGCAGGATTTGGGGGATCACCTGTGCCAGGTGAGGGATTTGGGACAGGATTTTGGGGTTCCCTGTGCCGGGGGAGCTGAGCTCTGTGCCCCCACCCCAGTACATGCTGCAGCGGACGCAGGACAGCGACGAGAACGTGGCGCTCGAGGCCTGCGAGTTCTGGCTGACGCTGGCGGAGCAGCCCATCTGCAAGGACGTGCTGACCGCGCACCTGGTGCAGTGAGTGACCCCAAAACCCTAAAATCCACCCCACAATCCACCCCCAAGCTCATGGCACACCTGGTGCAGTGAGTGACCCCAAAACCCCTCGAATCCACCCCAAAATCCACCCCCGGGCTCACAGCACACCCGCTACAGTGAGTGACCCAAATCTACCCCAAAATCCACCCCAAACCCACCCCCTGAGCTCATGGCACGCCCAGTGCAGTGAGTGACCCCAAAACCCACCCCAAAACCCGCCCTGAACCCACCCCCGAGCTCACGGCACACCCAGTGCAGTGAGTGACCCCAAAACCCCCGAAATTCACCCCAAATTGCCCCAACGCAGGCTGATCCCGATCCTGGTGCACGGGATGAGGTACTCGGAGATCGACATCATCCTGCTCAAGGTGGGCACCGTGGGGGCCGGACCAGGGGGCCTGGAGGTGATGACCAAACCCAACTGACCCCTGTGATGGTCACTGGTATTCGTACTGTCTGATCCAGGCGGCCGCCGTCGCGATATGACGTCACACCGTGATCTGATGATGTCATGTCACGATACGATGGCATCGTGTTGCGATATGATGATGTCATATTGCGATACGGTGATGCCATGTTGTGATATGATCACGTCACGTTGTAGTATGATGACGTTGTGTTAGGGTGTGATGATGTCATGTCGCAATACGATGATGTCACGTTGCGATACGATGACGTCATGTTGGGATATGATGATGTCACATCATGATACGATGACGTTACCTCATGATAAGATGATGTCATGACACGATAGGATGATGTCACATTGCGATACGATGATGTCACGTTGTGATATGATGTCATGTCACAATACAATGACATCATGTTGTGATATGATGATGTCATGTCATGATGTCACGCTGTGATACGATGATGTCACAGTGCGAGACGATGATGTCGTGTTGCGATACAATGAGGTCATGTCACAACATGATGTCCCATTATGATACAATGATGTCATGTCACGATATGATGATGTTACGTCGCGATACGATGATGTCATGTCGCGATACAATGACGTCCCGCCGCGCTCCCCCAGGGCGACGTGGAGGAGGACGAGGCGGTGCCCGACAGCGAGCAGGACATCAAGCCGCGCTTCCACAAGTCGCGCACGGTGACGCTGGCGCACGAGGAGCAGCGCGGCGGCGACGGCGCCGATGGGGACGGCGACGACGAGGACGACGACGACGCCCTGTCCGACTGGAACCTGCGTAGGGGCAGCGCGCGACCCCAGAATCCCTGAGATCCGCCCCAAAATCCACCCTGAAATCCCTGAGATCCGCCCCAGAATCCAAACTGAAATCCACCCCAAAATCCCCCCTGAAATCCACCCCAAAATCTCCCCCAAAATCCCTGAAATCCACTCCAAAATCCACTCCCAAACCCGCTCCAGAGCTCACAGCACACCTGGTGCAGTGAGCAACCCCAAAATCCTCGAAATCCACCCCAAAATCCCTGAAGTCCTGTGGGTTTTGGGTTGTCCCTTGGCATTTTGGGGTGTTCCTCTGGGTTTTGGGGTGGGTTTTGGGGTGGGTTTTGGGGTTTCCCTTTGGGTTGTGAAGTCCCTATGGGTTTTGGGATATTCCTGAAGGTTTTTGGGGTGTTCCCCGTGGTTTTGGGGTGTCCCAGGCTGCCATTAACCCCTTCAGGGAAGTGCTCGGCGGCGGCGCTGGACGTCCTGGCCAATGTGTTCCGGGAGGAGCTGCTGCCCCACCTGCTGCCCCTGCTCAAGGAGCTGCTCTTCCACCTCGAGTGGGTGGTCAAGGAGTCGGGGATCCTGGTCCTGGGGGCCATCGCCGAAGGTGGGCACCCCAAAATGACCCTTTGGGGACGGGATCCCCGTCCTGGGGGACCCCAAAATCCACCCTAAACCCGATCCTGGTTTTGGGGAAAAAATCCTGATCAGGAGGGAGTTCTGACCTCATCCCAGTCCTGGGGAAGCCCCACACTGACCCTGGGCGGAGATCCCGCTCTTGGAGAAGTCCTTGAAGGGGAAAATCCCTGTCCTGGCTGACCCTCAGAGTGACCCTTCAGGGGACCAAACCCTGTCCTGGCCGACCCTTAAGGGGGGATCAATCCCCGTCCTGGCTGACCCCTAAAGGGGGATTAATCCGTGTCCTGGCTGACCCTCAGTGGCCCTCAGGGGACCAAACCCTAATCCCGCTGTTGGAGCCCACCCTTGGCAGGGAAAAACCCCGGCCCCGGGTGGCTGAGGCGCCGTCCCCGCCCCGCAGGCTGCATGCAGGGCATGGTCCCGTACCTGCCCGAGCTGATCCCGCACCTGATCCGCTGCCTGGCTGACCGCAAGGCGCTGGTGCGCTCCATCGCCTGCTGGACGCTGAGCCGCTACGCGCACTGGGTGGTGGCGCAGCCCCCCGAGCTCTACCTGAAGCCCCTCATGACCGAGCTGCTGCAGCGCATCCTGGACAGCAACAAGCGCGTGCAGGAGGCGGCCTGCAGGTGACGCTGGGGGGTTTTGGGGTGGTCTGGGGACATCCCGGATCTGTGGGGACATCCCGGATCCGTGGGGACGTCCCGGATCCACGGGACGGCTCCGAGCCCCCCGGGGGTGATGATGCTGTATCCCCGATGCCCATGAGGACGCTTTGTGTTCGTACTGCCTGACCCGGCGGGGCTCTCAGCCTGGTGTGGGTGGGATTGGGGTTCTGCGGGGGTTTTTTTTTGGGGGGTCGCTGACGCCGTTTTGGGGTTTGTCCTCGTTCCCAGTGCCTTCGCCACGCTGGAGGAGGAGGCGTGCACGGAGCTGGTGCCGTACCTGAGCTTCATCCTGGACACGCTCGTCTTCGCCTTCAGCAAGTACCAGCACAAGAACCTGCTCATCCTCTACGACGCCATCGGCACCTTGGCCGACTCCGTGGGCCACCACCTCAACCAGCCGGTGCGTCCCCAAAATCCCTCAATGTCCCCAAAATCTCTCGATGTCCCCAAAATCCCTCGATGTCCCCCTGTCCAAGCCCGGTGATGACCACAGACATTCGAATCCCGAACTCCCCTTGTGGATCTCTTTGGTCTGAGGGCTCTCAGGGCATGGCTGCTGAGTGTCCCCAGCTCCCCCCAGTATCCCCAACTTCCCCCCGGTGTCCCCAAGCCCCCCAGGGCATCCCCAAGCCCCCCAGGGTCCCCGTGTGACGCCCCCCACTCGCAGGAGTACATCCAGAAGCTTATGCCGCCGCTGATCCAGAAGTGGAACGAGCTCAAGGACGAGGACAAGGACCTATTCCCGCTGCTGGAGGTGGGTCAGGATGGCCCCAAAGTGGGGGGGGGGGGGAGTGGTCGCCCCCGAGCCGCCCCCCCAGCACGTCCCCTGCTGTCCCCAGTGCCTGTCCTCGGTGGCCACGGCCCTGCAGAGCGGCTTCCTGCCCTACTGCGAGCCCGTCTACCAGCGCTGCGTCACCCTGGTGCAGAAGACGCTGGCCCAGGCCATGGTGAGCCCCTCGCCGGCGCCAGGGTGGGGTCGGGGAGGGGGCAGCCACCCCCCCGTGGTGACAGCAGCCCCCCCCAGATGTACAACCAGCACCCGGAGCAGTACGAGGCCCCCGACAAGGATTTCATGATCGTGGCGCTGGACCTGCTCAGCGGCCTGGCCGAGGGGCTGGGCGGCCACGTGGAGCAGCTGGTGGCCCGCTCCAACATCATGACCCTGCTGTTCCAGTGCATGCAGGTCAGGGGGGGCCCCAGAGCCCCAAACCTCTCAACCCCCAGAGCCCCAAACCTCTCAACCCCCAGACCCCCAGACCCCTGCCACGCTCACCTGTGTCCTCTCCTGTGCCCTGTGCTCTCTCTCCTGTTCCCTCACCTCACCTCTGCTCCCTCCTCACCTCTGCCCCCTCCCGTGCCCTCTCTGCCCCAGGACACGATGCCCGAGGTGCGGCAGAGCTCCTTCGCCCTCCTGGGCGACCTCACCAAGGCCTGCTTTGTGCACGTCAAGCCCTGCATCGGTGAGTTCCAGGCTCCCCCAGGCTGGGGGATTTGGGGATTTTGGGTCAGCGCTCACCTGCCCCACTCCTCCCCCCCCAGCCGAGTTCATGCCCATCCTGGGCACCAACCTGAACCCCGAGTTCATCTCCGTCTGCAACAACGCGACCTGGGCAATCGGGGAGATCTGCATGCAGATGGGTGAGCGGCCCCCTGGGCTCCCCCGAACTCCCCCGAGCCCCCCAAACCTCCCCTGAACCCCCCAAACCTCCCCTGAACTCCCAGAGCTCCTCTGAGCCCCCTCTGCCCCCCAGGCGCTGAGATGCAGCCCTACGTCCCCATGGTCCTCAACAACCTCGTGGAGATCATCAACCGCCCCAACACCCCCAAAACGCTCCTGGAGAACACGGGTGAGGCTTTGAGGGGCTCCCCCAACTCCTGAGTGTGAGAGGGAGTCCCAAAAATCTTCAGTCCCTCCCCAAAATTCTCAATCCGTGTCCTCCCCACCGCAGCCATCACCATCGGGCGCCTCGGCTTCGTGTGCCCGCAGGAGGTGGCCCCGATGCTGCAGCAGTTCATCCGGCCCTGGTGAGTTCTGGGGGGGCTCTTGGGGGTCCCCAAAGCCGCTGGGGAGGGGGAGCTGAGCCCCGATGTCCCCCCCCAGGTGCACGTCGCTGCGGAACATCCGCGACAATGAGGAGAAGGACTCGGCCTTCCGGGGCATCTGCGTCATGATCGGGGTCAACCCCGGGGGGGTCGTGCAGGTACGGGGGGGTCCCAGGTTTGTGGGGGGGCTCCAGGTTTGGGGGAGTCCCCAGGGGGGTTTTTTTTGGGGTGACCCTTGTTTTGGGGTGAGTGCTCTTTGTTTTGGGGTGAGTGAAGAGCGCGAGGGGCGGAGGTTACCCCTTGGGGGACCCCAGCCCTCGATGGGGCAGTTTTAGGGGGGGGTTTTTGGTCTCCAGCCAAAGCTGGGGGTCCCTGGCGCCTCCCCCTCCCCATGGCGCCGTTTTTGGGATGTTTCCCCCCAGGATTTCATCTTCTTCTGCGACGCCGTGGCGTCCTGGGTGAGCCCCAAGGACGACCTGCGGGACATGTTCTACAAGGTGGGCGCGGCCCGGGGGGGCTCGGGGGCCCCGCGGTTCTTTGGGGGGGCCCTGCAGAGCCCCCCCGGGTCCAATTCCGCCCCCTCCCCGCAGATCCTGCACGGCTTCAAGGCGCAGGTGGGCGAGGAGAACTGGCAGCAGTTCTCGGAGCAGTTCCCCCCGCTGCTCAAGGACCGGCTGGCGGCGTTTTACGGGGTCTAAGCCAGGTGCAAACACCTCAGGCAGGTGCGGGGGGGGCGCGGCCCCCCAAAAACCTCCCGGGGGCGGGGGGGGGGGCACAGGTGAGCCCCTCCCCCCCCCGAACCTTCGCTGTTCCCCCCAGGTCGGCGCCGGGAGCCCGTCGGGGACGGCGGCCGGGAGGGACCCCGCGGTGCCCGGGGGGGTTCGGGGGGCCCGGGGCGCGGTGCTCCGGTCCCGGGGGGGGCCCCGAGAGCAGTTTCACCCCCGGGGAACGGATAAAGGGGGGGGGGCTGGGGGTGGGGGCCGCGGGAGGGGGGGGGACCCGCGGCGGGGGCTCCAAACCCTGGGGGAGGGGCCCAAATCCCTGGTGGGGGAGGGCGGAAATCGGGGCTGGAGGGGCCGAACGAGGGTGGGGGGGGCCCCGTTCCCGCGTGTCTCCCCCGTGTCCCCCCCGCATGAAGCCCCCGCCCCTCCCCCACACACGTCCACAGGAAGGCGTCGAGCCCCGGGCGGGGGGGGCGCGGGGGGGCGGGGGGCCGGGGGGGGCCGAGCCGCCGCCGTTGTGCTTCGTCGTGAGCGAGTCGGTGCCACGTTCCGCGTGTTTGATTTGCCCGTTTTTGTTCCGTTTTTTTACCGTTTACAGGGCGGGGATCGGGGGCGGGAGGGAGCGGCGAGGGAGGGGGCGGGGACCCGGTTGTGTCGCGCCGGGCGGCACAAGGAAAAGGCCGTTGTGGACCGTGCGCTGTCTCCGTGTCGTTTGTTACCGGGGGAGGGCACGGGGGGGGTTTGGGCGGGTCCCGGGAGGTTTTGGGGCCGCTCCGCGCTCCCGGAGCCGCCGCGACGCCTCCATGGCCGCACGTGGCTGGCTTCCGGCGCCGCTCGATGACGTCACTGCAGCGCTCGCAGCGCCATTGGCTGGTTCGCGGGTCGCGCCGGAAGTGGCTCCCGGCGTGGCCGTGGCGACGGGACGCGGCGGGGCCGGGCTGGGCCGGGACCCGGTACCGGGGGGGGCGAGGGGAGGGCCGCGGGCTCTGCTTTGAGGGAGGGGTGGTGCTGGGGTGGGTCCCGGTACCGGGAGGAACGGGGTGAGGAGTTCACCATAGCGGGGAGGGCGGTCCCGGTTTGGGGCGGATCCCGGCGTCCCGGGGGGGGCAGCGGCGGGGCTGCGCTCGGTGCTGACCCCGCTCCCCCTCCCCAGCCATGGACGGGCCCCCCGCGCCCGCCGCCGCCTCTCCCGCGGAGCCCGAGGGGCCGGCGGCGGGCGCGGGGCTCCCGGGGGGGCTCCTGGCGCTGCCGCCGGAGCTGCTGCTGCGGATCTGCGGCTTCCTGCGGGCGCGGGAGGTGCGGCGGGTGCTGCCGCGGGTCTGCCGGGCCCTGCGGGACGTGGCCCGGGACGCCGTGGCCTGGCGGCTCCGGCTGCAGCGCCGCGCCCGCCGCCCCCTCCCCGCGCTGCCAGGTGGGTCTGGGGGCGCCCGGGACCCTCCCGGGGGTGGGGGGGATGTCCCCGGTCCCGCCGCGTTCGCCGGGGGCAGCTCGGGGGGAGATGTGGGGAGTTGGGATCCCCCGCACCCCCATTGCCCCCTCCCCACGCAAAGGACTCCGAGGGGTCTCTGGGGACCCCTGAGGGGTCACCCCGGAATTCGCGGACCCTCCTGGTCCCCCCAACCTCGGCACTGGGTTGGATTCCCACCTGCGGAGCCCCACATCCCCCCCCCGCCTCCGAGGGGTCACTGGGGCGGAGTTGGGGACCCTCCCCGATGATTTTGGGGCCCCCCCAGAGGATGGCTTCGACTGGGCGGCCGCGTGCGAGGACCTGGAGGAGCACCTGGAGCGCTGGGGGGCCGGGGGGGCCCCCATGGAGCACTTCTCCCTGGACGAGGGGCACTTCGCCTCCGTCGACTCCGTCCTCCTGCTGCAGGTGGGACCCGCCGGGCCCGGGGCGGGGGGCGCGGGGGGGTCCCCTGGAGCTCCAGGGGGGTCCCCGGCTCACCTGCGCCCCCTCCCCGTTTGCAGGGGGGGTCCCTGTGCGTCTCGGGGGGCCGCGACCGCAACGTGAACCTGTGGGACCTGCGGGAGCTGGGCCGGGGCCCCCCCGGGAAGGTGCTGGTGAAGGCGCTGGGCTCGGGGCGCAGCGGGACCCACAAGGTGCGGATCAGACCCCAAAAACGTCTCCCCCGGGGGGTCCCGGGGTGGGTTCGGGGTCCGGCAGCGCCTCCGGTTCCCCCCCCAGGGCTGGGTCTGGTGCTTGGCTGCGCGGGACACCCGGGTGTGCTCCGGCTCCTGGGACAGCACCGTGAAGCTCTGGGACCTGGCGGCCGAGGGGCAGCAGTTCGGGGAGATCAGGTACGGCCCGGGGGGGCCGGGAGGGGCTGGGGGAGGCCGCGGGGGTCCCGCTGACCCCCCCCCGCTGCCCCAGGGAGAAGGCGGCCGTGCTGTGCCTCTCGTACCGCCCCGACGTCCTCGTCACCGGCACCTACGACAAGACGGTGACCGTGTACGACCCGCGAGGTACTGGGGGGGTGCTGGGCGGGATGGGGGCTCTGGGGGTGTCCCACTGACCCCCCCTGACCCCCCCCAGCCGGGCAGGCCCAGGTGAGCAGCTACAAGCCCCACGCCAGCGCTGTCCTGTCGCTGGCGGCCGACGAGCGGCTCATCGTGTCCGGCAGCGAGGACCGGACCCTCGTGGTGTTCGACCGCCGCGCCGGCGCCGTCCTGCAGCGGCTGCAGGTGGGGGCTGTGCCCCGGGTGCTCCCCCGGAGGGTCCCTGGTCCCCTCCGCGGTGACCCTCAGGGCGTGTCCTCCACAGCTGGACAATTACCTGCTGTCCATGTCCTACCGGGGCTCGCAGCTCTGGGCTGGCGACAACCAGGGCCGCGTGTACCTGTTCGGCAGCGGCGGCGGCGGCTTCCAGCCCGCCCGGGTAGGGGCTTTGGGGGGTCACGGGGGGGTCTCGGGGGTCAGAACCCCCCCTCCCCGAGCCCGACGAAGGGTTTCTGTCCCCCCACAGTATTTCGACGTGGGGCACCGGCTGCAGATCACGGGGCTCTGGCACTCGCTGGGCTCGCTCTACACCACGTCCACGGACAGGACGCTGCGGGTGGGGGTCCCCACGGCTCGGCCCCGCGGGGCTGGGCTGGGGGGGGGCCCTGAGTGGGCTGGGGGGGCTCCTCGCTGGGCTGAGGGGGCTGCTGACCCCCGGCTTTGCCTTTCCTTTCCTGCAGATCCACGTCCCCACGGATCCCCCCCGCACCATCTGCTCCTGGACGCACGACGATGTCCTGAACGGGGTGAGGAGCTGCCCCCGGCCCCGGCACACGCGGCCCCCCCGGGATGCCCCCCGAGCTCCCCCGGGGTACCCCCAGCCCCCCTGACGCTCCTCTGCTCCCCCACCCCAGATCAGCGTGGACGGGGACGTGGTGGCCGCGGCCTCGGGGGGACTCTCGGTGGAGGTGTGGAGGCTCCGGAGCTGATGCTAGCAGGGGGGCTCAGACCGCGCCCCGCGGGGTCCCCCGTGCGCCCCCCGCTCCGGGGGGGCAGGGCCCGGATCCGGGACGTCGGTGGGGCTGGAAGCTGCCGCCTATTCATGGGTATTAAAGGATTGGACTGGAGCGGAGCTTGTGTGCCCCCGCGGGTTTGGGGTGAATTTGGGCGGGTTTGGGGCGCCGCGGCCGTGCCGGTGCAGCGCCAGCCTCGGCACCGGCGCCTTTTTGCGTCTGCGGGATTCCGGTCCCTGCACGGCCGCCGTCCCGCCAAGATGGCAGCGCGCGGCTGTACGGAAAAGGCGGGCGGGCGGCTGAGCAAGATGGCAGCGCGCGGCTGTACGGAAAAGGGGGGCGGCCGTACGGCGGGGGGCGCGCGCAGCCGTACGGCGCGGGGGGCGCGGCACAAGATGGCAGCGCCCTGAGCGGCCCGGCCGAGCCATGGCGGCCCCGGGAGAGGCGCCGGGAGAGGCGCTCCGGGCCGTGCTGCGGCCCAGCGGGGCTCTCCCGGCCGAGGCTCTCCCGGTGCGCGGCTACGACTTCTCGGGCGGCGCCGACCACGCGGCGCTGCTCCGCTCCTTCCGCACCACCGGCTTCCAGGCCACGAGCTTCGCGCAGGCGGTGGCCGAGATCGAGCGGATGGTGCGGCCCGGGGGGGATCGCACCGGGAGGGCGAGGGGGGCCCGGGCCCGCTGTGACGCCCCCGGTGTCCCCCCCGCAGATCGCGGCCAAGCTGGAGCCGCTGAGCGCGGAGCAGCGGGAGCGAGCGGCCATGGCCGGGCCGCGGCCGCCCTCGGGCTGCACCATTTTCCTGGGCTTCACCTCCAACCTCGTCAGCTCCGGCGTCCGGGAGAGCATCCGCTACCTCGTGCAGCGGGGAATGGTGACAGCGGGAACGGGGGACACGCGGGAATGGCACGGGAACACTGGGGATGGTCTGGGGACCCTGGCGATGATGGGGGGACCCTGGCAATGATGTGGGGACCCTGGCAATGATGTGGGGACAGCGAGAAGGGCGTGGGGACAGGGGGCACCTCGGGCAGTCACGGGCTCCGCTGTCCCACCTGCCCCATGGCCAGGAGCTCTCAGGTCCTTGGGGTGTCCCCCGGGGGTCCCTGTGAGGTTCCAGGGGTGCGGGGGGGTCGCACACGGGTGTCCCCGAGGCGCTGACCCCGCCCTGGGCAGGTGGACGTGCTGGTGACCACGGCCGGGGGGATCGAGGAGGACCTGATCAAGTGCCTGGCACCCACCTACATCGGGGACTTCAGCCTGCGGGGCCGGGACCTGCGGGAGAACGGCATTAACAGGTCCGGGGGGGGAGCATGGGGGGCTGGGGCCACCTCTGGGGCCACCTCAGGGTCACCTCGGGGTCGCCTTGGGGTCCCTCAGGATCGGGAACCTGCTGGTGCCCAACGACAACTACTGCAAGTTCGAGGACTGGCTGATGCCCATCCTGGAGCAGATGGTGGACGAGCAGGACACACAGGTGAGGGTGGGGGACCCCAGCCTGGAACCCCTCAGCGCTGGGAGGGGGCTTGGGGGTCCCTGGGCACCCTGGGGTCCCCCTGGCCGGGGTTACTGAGCCGGGTCCCCGCAGGGCGTGCGGTGGACGCCGTCCCGGATGATCGCCCGGCTGGGCAAGGAGATCAACAACCCCGAGTCCATCTGTTACTGGGCTCAGAAGGTACTGGGGGCACCGGGGGGGCACCGGGGGTGTCACCGTGGGTGCCAGCAGCCGTCACCGCGTCCCCCCGCAGAACAACATCCCGGTGCTGAGCCCGGCGCTCACCGACGGCTCCCTGGGGGACATGATCTTCTTCCACTCCTACAAGCGCCCGGGGCTGGTGCTGGACATCGTGGAGGGTGAGTGTCCCCCTGGGGGCTCCCCGCGGTGCCCCAGGGCATTTGGGGGTGCTCCGAGGGCGCCCTGACCGGCACTGTGCCCGCAGACCTGCGCCTCATCAACACCCAGGCCATCTTCGCCCACAAGACCGGCATGATCATCCTGGGCGGGGGCCTGGTCAAGCACCACATCGCCAACGCCAACCTCATGGTGAGGGGCCCCCCGGGGTGGGGAGGGGGCGTGGGGCCCCCCGGGGCGGGGAGGGGTCGGGGACTCACCCCGGTGTCGCCCTCGGCAGCGGAACGGCGCCGACTTCTCCGTCTACGTCAATACGGCACAGGAGTTCGACGGCTCCGACTCGGGCGCGCGGCCGGATGAGGCCGTGTCCTGGGGCAAGATCCGCGTGGACGCCACCCCCGTCAAGGTGGGGGGGCCTGGGGGGTCGAGGGGGCGGAATTTGGGGGGCAGAGGGTGGGGGTTTTCCCTCCTGACCCCCTGCCCTGGGCCAGGTCTACGCTGACGCCTCGCTCGTGTTCCCGCTGCTCGTGGCCGAGACGTTCGCCCGGAGCGCCGACGCCTTCCCGGTGCCCGCGGGGACCCCCGAGGCCTGAGGGACCCTGCTGGGCTCGGCTTTGGGGGTGCTGAGCTCCCCCACCTCCACAGGGACTCCCGGCTCAGCGCTTCCCACAGCGTGGGGGACAGCGGGGCGAGTCCCCCTGGGGGGGACAGGGGCCCCCCACACCTGCACCCCCCTGTCCGAGTGTCCCCCCTGTCCCTTCCTGCCCGTCCCCCTCGCCCCGGCGCTTGTATTTATTTATTCCAGCTGCCAATAAAGCACGGCAGGGTCTCCACTCGGCGTTTATTCCTCGTCTCCGGGGTCCCCCCAGGCCCCGTCAGGTGCCGGGGTCCCCCTCGGGCTGGAAGCTGTCCTCGCGCCACAGCGTCACCTGGCCCTGGGTGGCCACCAGCAGGCAGGGCAGGCGCGGGTGGAAGGCCAGCGACTGCACCACGCCCTGGCCCACGGGCAGGCTGAGCGCCAGCGAACCCTGGGGGGATACCGGGGGTCAAGGGGGGTTGGAAGTGTCCCCAAATTCCCCCCGGACCCTCCCTCACCTCCACCAGGTTCCAGAAGTAGACGTGGCCGTCCTCGGAGGCGCAGCCCACGTGCGTGTCCTGCTCGTTCAGGACGCAGTCCAGCCTGTACGTCGTGCTGCGGTGACCCGTGTACCTGGGGGGATGACACGGGCTGAGCTGGGGGCCCCCCAAGCCCCCCGGAGAGCGCAGGGGTTCGGGGGGGGCCGTACTCGCCCAGCAGCTCGCCGGTGTCCTTGTCCAGCAGCCGCAGCGTGGAGTCCAGGCTGGCGGCCAGCACACACTGCCCATCCTTGCTGAAGCACACGCTGGTGATGGGGCCTGCGGGCACACGGGGAGTTTGGGGGGTCCCGCGGAGCCCCCCCCGGCTTTGGGAGCCCCCCCAGAGTCCCCCCGCAGGCCCCACTCACTGCCGATGTAGTCGGAGCAGAGCTGCCCCGTGCGGAGGTCGTAGCGCCGCACCCGCCCGTCCACGGAGCTGCGGGGAGGGGGGAGGTTTAGGGGGTGCCCAGTTCTGGGGGTGCCCGGGTTCCGAGGGGTTCGTCCCTCACCCCGTCAGGATCTCGTGGGCCGAGAGCTTCACGCTGGAGATGCCGTCCTTGGCTTCATCCAGCACCTGGATGGGGTCGGGGCGGCGGGAGCGGCAGTCCCAGCACCGCACCGTGGAGTCGATGGAGCCTGGGGGCAAAGAGGGGTTCGGGGGAGAAAATAGGGGGATCAGGGTGGGAAAAGGTGCAGGGGGGTCCCGGAGCTTGCAGGGTCTCCCGCAAACCACTCCCTCACCAGACACGATGACAGTGGCTTCCTCGTTGAACTGGACACAGTTCACCTTCTGTGGGAGAAGCAGGGAATCGGTGCCTCGCCCCCCACGCAGGCTCCCAAATCCCCCTCCCCAAACCGCCCGCCGTTCCCTCCTCACCCCGGCGTGTCCCCGGTACTTGCGGACCACCTGCCCCGTGGTCACGTCCCAGAGCGCCACGGCCTTGTCGGCGCCGCCGGAGCAGATCTGGCTGTTGTCGAAGGACCTGGCGGGGCGCGGGGGTCCCGTGAGCGCGGCGGGGGCTCCCCGCGGCGGGCAGGGGTCCCTAAACCCCCTCCTTACCCCGCGGCGTCCAGCACCTCGTAGCCGTGGCCCTGGTAGGTGCGCAGAGCTGTGCCCTTGTGCGGGTTCCAGAGCTTCAGCGTCTTGTCACTGCCGCACGTCAGGCAGTAATTCCCGTCCGCTGCACGGGGGCGAAGGGACGTGACCGCCGGCACCCCCAAACCGGCACCCCCTGCCCGGTTCCCCCTCTCCATCTCCGCGTCCTGATCTCTCCTCCCGTTCCCTGTTTCCCCCCCGGCCCTCCCGGTACCCCCGGTCCCCCCGTTCTCCGCGGTCTCACCGTTGAACCGGGCGGCCCGCACCGCTCCCTGCCCGCACTGCAGGGTCCGCACCCGCTGCCGGGGCAGCTCGGCCTGGGCGGGCCGCGGCCTCGGGAACGCCATGGAGGGACCGGGGCTGGCACCGGGGATGGGGCCGGGGGCGGGACCGGCGCTGGCACCGGGGGCCGGGCCCCTTCCGGCGGCGGCGGAAGCGGCGGCGGTGGCGGGGCCATGGCGGACCCGCGGAGACCCGGCAAGGTGGCCAGGTGGGACCGGGAGAGGGCCGGGGAGGGACCGGCAGAAGCGGGCAGAGATCAGCGGCATGCGGGGGGTCCCGGCTGACGGAGCCCCCTTCCCCCGCCAGGTACAAGCCCCCGGCCACCGAGACCAACCCGGCGCTGGAGGACCCGACCCCCGACTACATGAACCTGCTGGGGATGGTGTTCAGCATGTGCGGGCTCATGCTCAAGGTGCGGCACGGGCGGCACCGGGAGCTGCCGGGGGGCACCGGCACCGGGGTCGGTTCTGAGGGGAATTCGGGGGAGGGAGGCACGGAGAGAGCCCCCGGCGGGGCTCACGGCCATTCCCGGGGGATCTCAGGGCTCTCCGGAGGTCTCCTGCCCATGCCGGCGGTCTCCAAGGGATCTTGGGGGACTCAGGCCCCATCCGCGCGGGTCCCCCGGGGATCTCGGGGGTCTCACGGGGCTGTCCCGGGGGTCCCCAGCTCAAGTGGTGCGCCTGGATCGCCGTTTATTGCTCCTTCATCAGCTTCGCCAACTCCCGCAGCTCCGAGGACACCAAGCAGATGATGAGCAGCTTCATGTGAGTGCCGGGGGGTCCTGGGGGGTCCCGGGCCGGGTTTGGGGGGGGTCTCTGACATCTGTGTCTCCCCCAGGCTCTCCATCTCGGCCGTGGTCATGTCCTACCTGCAGAACCCCCAGCCCATGTCCCCGCCATGGTGACGGGGACAGGGGGTCCCCGCGGGGGCAATAAAAGGGGGTCCTGGCTCTGGTGTGGTTTGTCTGTACCTGAACAAGGGCTGAGGGAGCACCCCAGGAGAGAGAGGAACTGGAGAGGGGAGTCCAGGGGGCTTTCAAGAGGAGTCGGGGGGATCTGAGGGGGGTCAAAGAGGTGTTGGGGGGGGTCTGAGTGGGATCAAAGATATCTCGGGGGCATCTGAAGGGTGTCCAAGGGGAGTCGGGGGGTTTGAGGGGGGCTCTGAGGGGAGTCGGGGGGCCTGAGGGGACTTGGGGGTTGTGACGGGAGCTCCGAGGGGAGTGAGGGGGTCTCAGAGAACTCGGGGGGGTCTGAGGGGAGCTCTGAGGGGAGTCGGGGAGTCTGAGGGGTGTCCAGGGGGACTCGGGGGGCCTGAGGGGAGCTCTGAGGAGACTCGGGGGGTCTGAGGGGGGATCTGAGGGGATTCGGGGAGCCTGAGGGGGGTCTGAGGGGACTTGGGGGCTCTGAGAGGTGTCCAAGGGGAGTCAGGGGGTCTGAGGAGACTCAGGGGGTCTGAGGGGAGCTCTGAGGGGAGTTGGGGGTCTCAGGGGACTCAGGGGGTCTGAGGGGGGCTCTGAGGGGACTCAGGGAACCTGAGGGGTGTCCAAGGGGAGTCGGAGGGCCTGAGTGGGCTCTGAGGGAGTTCTGAGGGGACTCGGGGGGTCTGAGGGGAGCTCTGAGGGGACTCGGGGGCTCTGAAGGGTGTCCAAGCGGAGTCGGGGGGTCTGAGTGGGCTCTGAGGGGACTCGGGGGGTTCTGAGGGGGCTCTGAGGAGTGTCCAAGGGGAGTCGGGGGGCCTGAGGGAGGCTCTGAGAGGACTCGGGGGGCCTGTGGGGGCTCTGAGGGGACTCAGAGGGGTCTGAGAGGACTCGGGGGGCCTGAGTGGGTTATGAGGGGACTCTCAGGGTACTCGAGGGGGTCTGAGGGGGGCTCTGAGGGGACTCGGGGGGTCTGAGGGGGGCTCTGAGGGGAGTCGGGGTGGTCTGAGGGGACTTGGGGGGCTCTGAGGGGGCTCGGGGGCGTCTGAGGGGAGTCCGGGGGCCTGAGGGGGGCTCTGAGAGGACTCGGAGGTTCTGAGGGGACTCGGGGGTCCTAAAGGGGCTCTGAGGGGGGCTCGTCGTGGGCGGGGCCTCGGGAGCCGCCACCGTTCATTGGCCACTGGTCCTTTCCCGCCGTTGCCAACGCCCTCCCCGGGAGCTGTCAATCACAGCCGCTGCTTCTCCTCATTGGTTCCTGTGCGCTGTCGCTCCCGCCTCCCGCCCGGCGCGATCTCCTTGCGCCCCGCCCCCGCGGGCAGCAGCGACGAATCAGAGCGCGAGGCGTGCAGCAGCGCCTTTTCCCGGTCGCCCATTGGCTGTCGCTAGGAAGGGGGCGGGGCGAACTCGCAGGTCATGTGAGCGTGCGGTCACGTGACCGCGGGTGCCATGGCGGTGCCCGGGGCGGCGGCGCTGCCGCTGCTGCTGCTCCTGATCGGGGCGGCCGCGGGCTGCGGGTACCAGGTGGGACCGGGGGGCCTGCGAGAGAGGGACCGGGGGGACTGGGATAGCCTGGGGTCATCGGGAGAGGCGGGGGGCACCGGGGTGTCCCGGGATAACGGGAACTTGAAGGGACTGGGGGCACCGGGAGAGGCTGAGGGGGCACCGGCAGGGACTGGGGGCACCGGGAGAGGCTGAGGGGGCACCGGCAGGGACTGGGGGCACCGGGAGGGGCTGAGGGGGCACCGGAGCGTCCTCAGGAAACGGGAACTGGAAGGGCTGGGGGCACTGGGATGTCCGGGGCACTCTGAGAAAACGGGAACTGCGGCCACGGGTTTCGCCAACCGCTTCCGGAGCCCAACGGCCCTCCCGGGGCAGCGGCGGGGGGATCCCGGGGGGGTTCCGGGGGGTCCCGCGGGCCCGGCCCGGTTCGAGCCCACCCCGACCCCCCCAGTCGTGCCCCCCGACCCGGCCGGGCATGCTGAACGTGCACCTGGTGCCGCACTCGCACGACGACGTCGGGTGGCTCAAGACGGTGGACCAGTACTACTACGGAGGTGTGTGGCGATACCGGGGACGGCGGGGATAACGGGGGGACACGGCGGGCGGGGAGGCGGTGTCCCCTGAGGGAGGAGGTGGCGTGGCAGGGGGGCCGAGGGTCGCTGAGCGACCCCGTGTCCCCGATCCCGTGCTGTGACCTCCCCGATCCCGCGCGTCCCCGTGCCGGGGGTTTGGGGGTGACCCGGTGCCCTCCCCGTGCCCCCAGTGCGGAACCGGGACCAGCACGCGGGGGTCCAGTACATCCTGGACTCGGTGGTGGCCCAGCTGGCGGCCGACCCCTCCCGGCGCTTCATCTACGCCGAGGTGGCGTTCCTGGCGCGCTGGTGGCGGCAGCAGGATGAGGCCACGCGGAGACTGGTCAGGGAGCTGGTGCAGGAGGGTACGGAGCCACTGGGGGGGACTGAAAGGGACATGGGGGGCACTGTGGGGGACACTGGGGTGGAGTGGGGGGCACTGGGAGGGACTGGGGGGATAAAAAGGAACATGGGGGACTAAAAGGGACATGGGGGTCACTGGGGGGCAGTGGGAGGATCGTGGGTGACACTGGGGTGGGGGTCTGGGGTCTCTGTGTGGCCGTGGGGGGCTTTCCCAGGGCCACACCAGGACCCGTCCCCTGAGGGATTTCGGGGTGCTGTCCCCCCCAGGCCGGCTGGAGTTCGTGGGGGGGGGCTGGTGCATGAGCGACGAGGCCACGGCGCACTACTGGGGGGCCCTGGAGCAGCTGGCCCTGGGCCGGCGCTTCCTGCTCCGCGAGTTCGGGGCCTGCGGCACCCCCAGGGTGGCCTGGCAGATCGACCCCTTCGGCCATGCCCGCGACCTGGCGGCCACCTTCGCCCAGGTGGGGCACCCCAAACCCTCCCTTGCACCCCAAACCCTCCCCTGCACCCCAAACGCCCTCCCCTGCACCCCAAACCCTTCCCCCCGGCATCCCCAAATCACCCTCAGGATCCCCAAACCCTCCCCAGCACCCGCGGATCACCCTCGGGATCCCCAAACCTTCCCCAGCACCCCAAACCTTCCCCCGCAACCCCAAACCCCCCTCCAGCATCCCCAAATCACCCTCAGGATCCCCAAACCCTCTCCTGCACCCCAAACCGCCCCCCAGCACCCCTGAATCACCTTCGGGATCCCCAAAATCCCCCCCGGCACTCCCAAATCATCCTCAGGATCCCCAAACCCTTCCCTGCACCCCCAAAACCTTCGCTGGCACTCCCAACCTTCTCAGCCCCCCCAATCCCCCCGTATCCCTAATCGGCCCCCCCCAAACCTATTTAGGGACCCCCCAATGGGGTCCGATGGGCTGTTTGTGGGGCTTTGGTGACCCCCTGTGAGCCCCGTGACCCGCTGCCCCCCAGATGGGGTATGAGGGACTGTTTGTGGGGCTTTGGGGACCCCCAGTGACCCCCGTGACCCGCTGCCCCCCAGATGGGGTACGACGGGCTCTTCGTGGGGCGCGTGGACCACCAGGACAAGTGGGCGCGGCTGCAGCGCCGGGAGCTGGAGCTGCTCTGGAGGGGCAGCACGAGCCTGGCGCCCCCCCGCGCCGACATCTTCACCGGTGATCCCCCAGGACCCCCGACCTGACCCCTGTGCCCCCCTCCTGCCAGGGACCCCCAAACTGACCCCTGTCCCTCCTGCTGATGACCCCCCTGGGACCCCCAAACTGACCCCTGTCCCTCCTGCTGGTGACCCCCTGCACCCCCAAACTGCCCCCTGCCCCATCCTGTCCCCTCCCCTTCCTTCCCAAGGCTTTGTCCTGTGTCCCCATCCCGGTCACTCCCCGTGTCCCCAGCCCCTCTCTCCTGTCCCCATGGCGTCCCCAGGGGTGTCCCCTTCCCGTTTCTCCCGCTCTGTCCCATCCCAGCCCCGTCCCCCATGCCCCCTATGCCCCCCATCCCCCCAGGCCGTGCTGGCCGGGGCGGTGACCGCGCTGTCCCCAGGGATCCTGCCCAACATGTACAACCCCCCCCCGGGGCTGTGCTGGGACCAGCTCTGCACCGACCCCCCCGTGGTGGATGGTGACGGCCCCGAGCGCAACGTGGACTCCGTGGTCACCTCCTTCCTGGAGGCTGCGGCCGCCCAGGTCCTGGCAGGGGGGTAAAGAGGGGCCGGGACCCCTGGTGGGGGGAAAACTGGGGGAGGCCTGAGGGGGTGGGGGTCTCTGTCCTCCAGGACGGGGTTCCCAAGGGTCCTTGTCCCTCCTGGGATGGGGGGAAGGGGCTCCCTGTCCCCCGGGCGGGGGTCCCGGCTGTCCCTGGGTGTCCCTGTGCCCTGGGTGGGGGTCCCGAGCCGCGTCCCCGCTGTCCCCAGGCCCGGCAGTACCGCACCAACCACATCCTGATGACCATGGGCTCTGACTTCCACTACGAGAATGCTCTCCTGTGGTTCAAGAACCTGGACAAGCTCATCGCCCACACCAACGCCCGGGTGAGGGGCTATCCCCAAAGCCCCCCTCGGTGTCCCCAAAGCCCCCCTCGGTGTCCCCAAGCCCCCCCTGACTCCCCCGATCCCCCCTTTGTCCCCAGCAAGCCAACGGCAGCCGCGTCCACGCCCTGTACTCGACGCCCTCGTGTTACCTGCAGGAGCTGCACCGGGCCAACCTCACCTGGTGAGGGGGAGGCTGAGGGGCCGCGGAGGGGCCGAGGGCTGGGTGGGCTGGACAGATGGACAGACGGACAGCTGGGGTGTCCCCCCAGGCCCCTGAAGACGGACGATTTCTTCCCCTACTCGGACGGGCCCCACCAGTTCTGGACCGGCTACTTCAGCAGCCGCCCGGCGCTCAAGGGCTACGAGCGGCTCAGCAGCGGCTTTCTGCAGGTGGGGGGCACCTGGGGACCCCCCCAGGGCGTGGGGACCCCCTCTTGGGCACCAGGGACCCCCCTCAGACCCCAATCTCCCCCCCAGATCTGCAGCCAGCTGGAAGCGCTGGCTGGACCCTCCTCACGCGACGGTCCCTACGGCCCTGGGGACAGCTCCGTGCTCCGTGAGTGCCTGGGGGACACCTGAGGGACACCTGGGGACCCCCAAACCCCCCCGACACCCCCTTTCTCCCTCCCCGAGGCGAGGCCGTGGCCGTGGCCCAGCACCACGACGCCGTGGCCGGCACCGAGAGGCAGCACGTGGCCGACGACTACGCCCGGCAGCTGGCCAAGGGCTGGGACAGCTGCCAGGTGAGCCCCTGGGGGGCCGGGGGGGTTTTGGGGACAAGGACGGGGCTGGGGGTGACCCCAAATTCCTGCTACCCCCCGCAGGTGCTGGTGGCCAACGCCCTGTCCCTCCTGGGAGGCACCAAGAGCCCCTTAGTGTTCTGCAACGCCCTCAACATCAGCGTGTGCCCCCTCAGCGAGACCTCCGCCCACGTGAGCACCCTCGGGGGGTTCTGGGGGGCTCTGGGGGTCCCCAGGGACTGACACCCCCCCGTGTGACCCCCCCCAGTTCACCGTGATCCTCTACAACCCCCTGGCCTGGGGCGTGACCTGGCCTGTGCGGCTGCCGGTCAGCGGCACCTCCTACGCCGTGAGTGACCCTCAGGGCCGGCCCCTGCCCAGCCAGGTGAGCCTCGACCCCCTCAAACCCCCCTGTACCTCCCCAAACCCCCCCGTGACCCCTCTCCTGTCCCCCCCGAGGTGGTCCCGGTGTCCGGCGTGACCCGGCGGCTGCGGGGCAGCACTGGGGGGGCCCCAGGGGAGCTCCTGTTCCAGGCCTGGGCCCCCCCACTGGGGTTCAGCACCTTTGGGGTGAAGCAGCTGAGCCCGCGGTCGCCCCCCAGGTGGCCCTCAGGGGACCTGGAGCCACAGATCCAGAATGAGGTGAGATCAGGGGGCACACACAGACCTGGGGGGGTCTGGGGGCTCCCTGGCAGGGGGGTGAGCCCTGGCTCCCAGTTAAACCAGTTGGGGGGTGACTGGAGGGCCTGGGGGGGGGCTGACCTGCCACTGTCCCCCCCCAATAACCGCAGCACCTGCGGGTCCTGTTTGACCCTGTCACGGGGCACCTGCGCGAGATCCAGAACCTGGCCAAGGGCTTCTCGCTGCCTGTGTTCCAGAGCTTCTACTGGTGAGGCTGGGGACACCCCCGAGGGGTTTTGGGGGGGTCCCAGCTGCGGGGGGGACCCCTCTGACCCGCCCTGACCCCCCCAGGTACAACGCCAGCGCCGGGGACTCGCTGAGCCCCCAGGCCTCGGGCGCCTACATCTTCCGGCCCAAAGCCTCTATGCCCATCCCTGTGGCCAAGCACGTGGCCACGCGCCTGCTCAAGGTGGGCACGGGGTCCCGGGGGCGTCCCTCGGGTTTTGGGGGGGGTCTCCTGATGTCACTGAGCATCCCTGTGTCCCCCCAGACCGCGCTGGTGCAGGAGCTGCACCAGAACTTCTCGGCGTGGTGCTCGCAGGTGCTGCGGCTGCGCCCGGGGCAGCCCTACCTGGAGCTGGAGTGGACCGTGGGGCCCATCCCCGTGGCGTGAGTGTGGGGAGGGGTCCCGGGACCCCCGGAACTCCCCCGGGGACCCCCCGGTGACACCGCTGTCCCCCCCCATTTCCAGGGACGGGCTGGGCAAGGAGGTCATCAGCCGCTTCGAGACCCCGCTGCGCACGGCCGGGCGCTTCTACACCGACTCCAACGGGCGCCAGGTGCTGCAGCGCAGGTGAGGGGGCTCAGGGGATCCCCGGGACCCCCCCAGGGCCTGAGCAGGACCCCCGTGACCCCTCCTGGGCCTCCCCAGGCGTGACCATCGGCCCACCTGGAACCTGAGCCAGAGTGAGCCCGTGGCCGGGAATTATTACCCCGTGAACACACGGATCTTCATCAGGGTAATGAGCTGGGCACAGCTGGACACGGCTGGACACAGCTGGGGCTGGACACGACTGGGGCTGGGCTGGGCACCCCTGGGCCGTGCCACTCACTCCTGTCTCCCCCGGGCAGGACCAGAAGGTGCAGCTGACCGTGCTGACCGATCGCTCGCAGGGCGGCAGCAGCATCCTGGACGGGTCCCTGGAGCTGATGGTGAGTTGGGGGCACGGGGAGGGGACGCCCCGCGGGAGGGGGATCCCAGTGACATCGCCCACGTCCCCTCCAGGTGCACCGGCGGCTCCTGAACGACGACAACCGGGGCGTGGCGGAGCCGCTGGACGAGCCCGGGGAGGACGGGCGGGGCCTGGTGGTGCGGGGCCAGCACCGGCTGCTGCTGGACACGGCAGCGGCCGCGGCTGACCAGCACCGGCCGCGGGCACAGGAGATGGTGACGTCCCCGTACGTGGTGCTGGCGCCCGGCCCGGGGCCTGAGCTGCGCCAGGTGAGCAGGGAGGGGTCCCCGGGGCGGGTAGGGCGGGCAGGGGTCTCCTGGCTCACCGCCCCCTCCCCGCAGTTCTCGGGGCTGCGCCGGGCGCTGCCCCCCAACCTGCACCTGCTGTCGCTGGAGCTGAGGGGCGCCGGGAGCCTCCTGCTGCGCCTCGAGCACCTCTTCGAGCGTGGGGAGAGCCAGAACGGCTCCCAGCCGGTCACCGTGGACCTGACGGTCAGCAGCGGGCTCGGGGCTGGGGGTCCTGGGGGTCCGAGCCCCGGTTTGGGGGTCCTGAGGCTGCTTGGGGGGTCTGGGACAGCTCCTGGGATGTCCCTCCCTCGCTCAGCCTTGCTGGGGTGGGGTTGGGGAGGGTCTCTGCTGGCTCCCCCCACCCCGGGCTGGGCTCTGGGGTGTTTGGGGTGGCTCTGGGGGTTCTCTGACATCCCCCCCCCCTCACCCCCAGACCCTTTTCTCGGCCTTCACCATCACCTCGGTGCGGGAGATGGCCCTGGGCGGGGACATCCCCCTGCACAGCGTGTCCCGCCTGCTCTGGACCACAGCCACAGGTACCGGGGGGCTCGGGGGGGTGGCGGGAGGGTCCTGGGGGTCCCAGCCCCCCCTTCACACCTCCATGACCCCCCAGGCACCCCGAAGCCCCCCCCAGTGCCCAGGCTGGACCCGCGGCGGGTGCGGCTGGAGCCAATGGAGATCCGGACCTTCCTGGCCTCGGTGCGGTACCGGGGGCCCGGGGAGGGGCTGGGGGGGCCCTGAGCCACCCCCCTCAACGCCCCCCCAAAATAAAAAGTGCATTAAAACCCCCCTGAGTTGGGTCAGACCTGGTTTAATGGGGGGTGGCCGGGGGGGGCTCGTGGGAGTAGCAGCACTGGTCACCTCGGGTACAGCTGCCCTGTGGGGGGGGACAACACGGGGGAGCTGGGACCTGCCCCGAGACCCCCGATCTGCCTTCACAGCCCCCCCCGTATTCCCAGCCACCCCCCTTTATCCCAACCCCGCTTTTATTCCCAAATCCTCCCCCTTTTATTTTTGTTTCTCCCTGTTTCCCGACTCCCCCCGTGCTCCTGGACACACCTCTTTATTCCCAGATGAACCCCCCACCCACCCCCCTGCCATATTTTGGGGACCCTCCCCCATATTTCGGGGCCCCCTCCCACCTCCTTGAAGCGTTTGCAGGGGAATTGTTTCAGCCCGGCCCCGTCCGGGCGCTGCTTCCGCTTATTCTGGAGCCGCTCCCGCTTCTCCTGCAGGGACGGGGAGAGGCCCCCGCTGGGAAGGCCGGGAATGAGCCGGGACCCCCGGGAATGAGCCGGGATCCCCCCCGGGAATGAGCTGGGATCTCTGGGAATGAGCTGGGGCCCCCGGGAATGAGCCAGGATCCCCCCAGGAATGAGCTGGGATACCTGGGAATGAGCTGGGACCCTTGGGAATGAGCTAGGACCCCCGGGAATGAGCCAGGACCCCCAGGAAGGGGAGAGGGACAGGGGCATCTCCCCCAGAAAGAACCGAAGCAAGGGATTCATCCCTTCTCCTGTTTTAGGGGGGAATTTTGGGGGTCCTGAGGGGGTTTGAGGTGGTTGTGGGGTCTTGGGGGAGGTTTTACCCCACTCCAAGCACAAAAAAGGGGGAATGTCCCCCCTGGGAAGGGTGGGGGGCACCTGAACGCCCAAAGCAGCCCCCCCGGAGCTCACCCCGCCTTGGCCCTGGCCTTGGGACCCCAAAAGGCCTCGGGGTTCTCGGGGAATCGCTTCAGGCCGCGCTTGCGGGAGCCGGGGTTGGCGTCCTCATGGAGGGCGAAGGAAGCCTGGAGCCTGGAAAGGGGGAAAAGCGGGGGTCAGGGTCAGGGGGGTCTGGGGGGGATCGAGGGGGGTTTGGGGGATCTGGGGTCCCAGGGGTCCTACGTGGGCTCCACCGCGAGGATCCGCGCGGCCGGGCTGGAGTCCTGGAGCCGCTCGCGCTTCACCGGGTGCAGCTTGGCCTGGGAAAAGGCGGGGGAAAAATGGAGAGAAAGTGGGGAGAAGTGGGAAAAGGAGGGTGGGAAAGGGGGGTCCCCGAGCCCCCTCCTCACCCAGCAGCGCATGATGTCCCAGAGCACGGCTGGTGGTGCGTCCGTCTTGACGGCATTGCGGCAGGCGTGGGACAGCGAGACCCGGAACCCCGCGTGCAGCAGGGCCGACCTGCAGGAACCCGAAATCCCTGCGGGGTTTGGGGAGACAGGACGGGGCCTGGGGGGGGCCCAGAAGGGCCAGGAGGGGGTTTGGGGGGGCCTCAGCCTTGGGAGATTTGGGGTTCCCTGGGGGAGGGAAATCTGGGATTCCCTGAAAGGATTTAGGGTTCCCTGAACAGAATTTAGGATTCCCTGAAGGGATTTAGGGTTCCCTGAGAGGATTTAGGGTACCCTGAGGGGGTTTAGTGTTCCCAGTAGGAATCTGAGGTTCCCTGAGGGGATTTGGGGCCCCCTGAGGGGTTTTGGGGTCCCTACCTGAGCTGCAGCAAGGACGGAGTGTTGCTGCGGATGGTGCTGCTCAGCCCGTCCAGGGTGTAGTACAGGGGGACATCGCTCAGCTCCTGCCCCACCATCAGCCCCATGGTCACCGCCAGCCCCACTTTTGGGGTCTGGGGTGTCCCCCCCGGTGCCCCCACACCGCGTCCCCCCCGTTGTCACCTCGGCGATGACGCTGAGCATCCCCCGCAGCCGCGGCTCCATCGAGAAGCGCCCGGGGCTCCGCTCCAGCGCCGCCAGCACCCCCTCCACGAAGGCGGGGTCGTGCAGGGGCTCGGCCCACACCGGGCCCCCCACCTTGAGGGGGGAAAAAAAGGGGGTTCAGGGCCCGAATTTGGGGTGCCGGGCCGGGGGGGGGACACTTGCACGCACCTGGTGGCGCTGGTGGCAGAACTCACAGGTGGGACCCACGGGCGGCCCCGTGGCTGCGCTGTACTTGAACCTGGAGTGGGGAGACGTGGGGTCACGGCCCCACAAAGGGTCTTGGGGACCCCCAGAGGGTCTCAGGAACCCCCGAATCCCTCGGGGGGGCCGTACCCGCTGCCGTGGCTCGTGGCCCTGCCCAGGCGCTGCAGGTGGTGGGAGCCGCAGCCCACGCAGTGGAACACCAGCGCCTGCTTGCTGTGGGGAAACGGGGTCAGGGCGGGTCTGGGGGCGGTCAGAGACCCCCAAAACCACCCCCCAACCCTCACCTGGCTGAGGCCTTGACCTTGGCCTGGCCTGTGAAGACCCTGACGAAAACACGCACGTAGAAGTCGGCGCTGACCGACAGCAGCGGCACCACGAAGCGCTGGTAGCAGTTGGCGCGGAGGTCGAGGCTGTGCAGGATGATCCTCAGGGCCTGGGGGGGCACAGCAGGGACACTGTGGGGGGCGTGGGACACCCCCGGTGCCCCCCCCCGGGCAGGGGGACCCCCCAGCACTGACCATCTCGTGGCAGAACTTGCCCTTGAGGGACACGGCGCCGTATTTGCTGTAGCAGGTCTCGGCGCTGTTGCCGGCCATCACTGCCATGTCCGTGCAGGTCACACACAGCAGCCCTGGGGAATCGGGGTTCAGCGGGGTCCAGGGGGGTCGTGGGGGTCCCCAAAAGCCCCTCCCCAAACTCACCCCCCTCGCTCACGGCCTGCACGGCCGCGTCCAGGAAGGGCGCGGGGCTCCCGTAGGGGTCCAGGTCGATGACGTCGAACGGCTCCCGCTCGGCCTTGCTCTGGTACATCAACATCCTGGGGGGACACGGGGGGGTCACGGGGGGGTCACGGCACCCCCACAGCCCCCACAGGGACCCCCAGCACCCCCGTGGGGACCCCGACCCCCCCCAGGACACTCCCAGCTGTCGTGACACCACCGCTTGGGGGACAGGGTGGTCCCTGACGCCCCTCAGGGACACCAGGACCAGTTCTGGGGGCAAAAAGGTCACAGGAATCCCCCCTAAACCCCCCCAGAGATCCCAAATCGGGGCAGGAGGTGTCGGGGTGCTCCTTAACCCCCCTCCCACGGGGACACTTTGGGGACACTCCCAGCGCAGCCCTGAGCCCCCGGACGCTGCTGGGGGGGTTCCCCCACCCCGTTCCCAGCGGGATTTGGGGGTTCGGGGTTACCTGGCGTCGGCCAGGCGGGGCGTGACCAGGTCCCCGACGCCGTTGCGGGCCACGTTGTGGGCCATGAGCGCGGCCGCCCGCGGGGAGCAGTCACTGGCCACGATGGCCCCGAGCCCCGGCACCTCCCGGGCGAAGCGGATGGAGCGGAGCCCCGAGGCTGCCAGGGCCTCCAGCACCCGCAGGCCCCCCTGGGGGGGCACGGGGAGGGGGTTTCAGGGGGGCTCGGGGGGAATTCGGACCCCCCCGCCGAGCCCCCGAACCCCCCGCACACCTCACAGGCCTCTCCCGGCCGCGCCGTCCGTGGGGTCTCAGGGGGTGTCTGGGGGTCTCCGGCCTCGGGGGGGTCCGGGGGGCTCCCCCCCAGCTCCTCCTCGCCTGGAAGGACGACTGGAAAAGAGGAGGGGGCTGAGGGAGAGCCCTGGGACCCCAAAAATGGGGTCTGGGTGGGGAGGGAGGGGGACAGAAGCCACCGTACCCCGAATTCCTTTGGGACGCAGCTGCAGCCGTGCAAATTCCGTCAGGACGGCGCAGCTGGGGGGGGACAGGGGTGTCAGGGATCCCCCGGGAGGGGGGAGTGACACCCCAAAACCTCCCCCAGACCCTCCGGGGCAGCACAGAGCCCCCAAAATCCTCCTGGGATAACACGAGGGTCACCCCAGGACACTCCAGAGCCCCCCAGGATTCTCCCAGGACCCCCCACAACCTTCTCAGGACACCTCCAATCCCCCCCAAAATTCTCCTGAGACAACTCCGAGACTCCCAAGACTCCCCGGAGCCCCCCAGGGCCCCGCCGAGCCCCCCCGGGCTCACGTGAGGTCGCGGTTGAAGCCCTGCACGGGGTTGTAGAACACCTCGTTGGCGCTGGGGAAGACGATGGTGGCGCGGCCCTCGGTGATCAGCGTCTCGCCGGTGCCGGGGCTGCCCCCCTGGCCCTGGGGGGGTCCTGCCGCCTCCTCCGGGGCCGCCCCCGGGCCCGGCGGGGTCGCGAAGCCGTTGGGGGAAGCGCCGTCCATGGTGGGAGGGAACCGGGGGCCTCCGCGGAGGGTCCTGAGAGCGGCAGCTGTCGGGGCAGGGGGTCACGGGAGGGCTGCGGCCGCACCGGGGCGGTTTTGGGGGGAAAACGAGGCGGTTTGGGCTCGCCCCGAGAGGGCGGGAAAAGGGGAGGAGACCCCCCAGGAAAAGGGGAGGAAGAGGCGGGGAACGGGAGGGGACGAGCCCCCCGCGGGCGGGATCGGGATGGGGAAACACGGGATCCCCGTGAGGAGGGGGAGACCCCCCAAAACGGGACCGGGGGGTGACACCGCGCCCCCCCCCCCAGCACGTGGCGCGGGGCAAGGCCGGGGGGCTAAACCCCGCCTCCTTGGGGTCCCGCGCCGGTGTCGCCCCCCAGGTCCTCCGGTCCCCCCCGGGCCCCCCCCCCGTCCCCGGTTCCCCCCCCGCTCACCCGCGCGCGCCGCCCCGCGCATCCCCCGCACCGCCCCTCACATGGGCGCCGCCATGTTGCACCGCTCACGTGACGCCGGCGGCCACGCAGGGTCTGAAAACTTCCGTCCGCCCCGCTTAAACGCGATCCTTTCGGGGTGCCTCCCGGCAGAGCGGGGAGGAGCCGGTCCCGCCGGATCCCGCCCGCTGGGCGCGGTGGGTCAGGAACCCGCGCGTTTCCTGCGCGTTCCCCGCGAGTTTCTGCGTCCCCCCTCTCCCTCCCCAGCTCCGTGCGGGCACCGGGGGGTGGATGATTCGGCGCTCGGCTGGTCGCGCAGGCGCGGGCGGCGCGCTCGGCGCTCGGCTGGTCGCGCCTGCCGCACAATGAATGGCCGCTGAGCGCGGCGGCACCGGGAGCGGCTCCGGGAGCGGCCGCGGCCCCAGCGCAGCCCCCCCGGCCCCCGGTAAGGCGGGGACCCCCCGGCCCCGCCCCAAGCCCGCCCCCCGCCCCCCAGCACTGGTTCCCCGGCCCCGCTTCCTTCCCGTCCGGGCCCGGTGCACCACCCCCCCCCGCCGCCCGTTCCCCCGGGCCTGCGGCGCCTCCCGCCTCCCCCGCGCTGGGGATCCCCCGGTTCCCCCGGGATGCCGCCCCTTCCTCCCCCGGTAATGGGGGGGCTGCTCTGTCTGTACCCCCCCTGCGGGGTTTGGGGTCCCCCTGTTGCAGCCCTCCCTGGGTTGGGGGTTTAGCGACCCTCCCCCAAAATTTGGGGTCCCCCCGTTGTCGCCTCTGAGGGTTCGGGGGTCCTCTCCCCTCCCCCGCTGGAGACTGGGGGTCTCCTCTGTCCCCAGGCCCGGGAGCGGGGTCCCCTTTGATGACCCCCCCGTGTTTTGGGGTCCCTCTGCTCCTTCCCACCCCCCAACTGGGGGATTTACCGACCCCCCCGGATTTGGGGCTCCCCGGACTGGAGGATCCCGCCCATTTCCCCTCGGAGGGCTTGAAGGTCCCCCCAGTCCCCAGGCCAGGCTTGGGGGCCCCCTTTCTCCCCCAAATGGGAGGGGTTCCCTATGTCCCCCCCCCAGAATTTTGGAGTCCCCTTTGTCCTTCGTGCTCCTGGGGGTCCCAGGCTTGGGCTGCCCTCCCATGTCCCAGGGCTGGGGACCCCTCAGAGCCCCCCTGGCCTTGGCAGGGACCCCCCCTGGTTCTGAGAGGGGTTGGGGGGAGGATTTGGGGTGACCCCGGGGTGGGGGCTTTGTTTGACCCCTGTTCTTCCTCTGTTTCCGTCCCTCCCGCTGTCCCCCCGTGTCCTGTCCCCTTTTCTCTGCCCTGTCCCTCGCTCTGTCCCTGCTCTGCTCTGCCCCCCCGTCCCTGCCCCATTCCTGGTGTCCTTGTCCCCACGTGTCCACCTCATTCCCCGTATCCCTCCCATTCCCCGTGTCCATCCCGTTCCCGGTGTCCCTGTCCCCATTCCCTGTCCCCCCATCCCACCCTCCCCTCCCTGCCCCCCGGCCCGGCCCCGCAGGCCCCCCCCGGCCCCCGCCATGGCGCAGACGCTGCAGATGGAGATCCCCAACTTCGGCAACAGCATCCTGGAGTGCCTGAACGAGCAGCGGCTGCAGGGGCTCTTCTGCGACGTCTCCGTGGTGGTCAAGGGCCACGCCTTCAAGGCCCACCGGGCCGTGCTGGCCGCCAGCAGCTCCTACTTCCGAGACCTGTTCCACAGCTCCAAGAGCGCCGTGGTGGAGCTGCCGGCGGCCGTGCAGCCCCAGTCCTTCCAGCAGATCCTCAGCTTCTGCTACACCGGCCGCCTCAGCATGAACGTGGGCGACCAGTTCCTGCTCATGTACACGGCCGGCTTCCTGCAGATCCAGGAGATCATGGAGAAGGGCACCGAGTTCTTCCTCAAGGTCAG
Source organism: Monarcha castaneiventris obscurior (assembly GCA_026261815.1). Lineage (NCBI taxonomy): Eukaryota > Metazoa > Chordata > Aves > Passeriformes > Monarchidae > Monarcha > Monarcha castaneiventris. The sequence goes on from JAMPIT010000771.1 coordinate 130,973, forward strand.
CTCGCCCAGCTGTGACTCGCAGGGGCTGCACGGCGACGACACGCCGGGCTCGGAGCCGCAGAGCCCGGTGGCCCAGACCTCGGCGGCGCAGGGCTGGGCGGCCGCGCTGCCGCTGGTGTCGCGGGTCAAGACGGAGCAGGGCGAGCCCGACGGTGTCCAGTGCACCTTCGTGGTCAAGCGCCTCTGGGACGGGGCCCCCAAGGACGCCGGCGGCAACGGCAGCCGCAAAATGGCCAAATTCTCCGAGGCGGCGCCGCGCCCGCCGCAGCCGCCCGGCACCGCCGCCGCCGCCGCCGCCCCGGCCCCCGCGCCCGCCCCGGCGCCCGGCACGGCCGCTGACCAGACCAGCCCCGGGGGCACGTCCAGCGCCTACACCAGCGACAGCCCCGGCTCCTTCCACAACGAGGAGGACGAGGAGGAGGACGCGGGTGAGGAAGGCTCGGATGAGCAGTACCGGCAGATCTGCAACATGTACACCATGTACAGCATGATGAACGTGGGGCCCGCAGGTGAGGGGGCCCTGCCCGCGTTTGGAGAGTGCACGCAGGTTTGGGGGACCTGACCCCCGGGTTTGGGGACAGGTGGGGACACGTGCAGGGGTGTGGTCACACGAGACCCCACCCCATTTGGGGAGTGGCCTGATGGGGTTCTGTGCCCCACCCCGAGTCACCCCCGAGGGCACATCCAGAGACCCTCCAAGCTCCAGGGTGGGACTCCCCTCACCATCACAGTGTCCATGTCCCCCTCAGACCCTTCTTGTCCTCCGTGACCCCCCAGGGGTGGCTCCAGTGACCCCCCAAAGGAGGGGACCCTCCACAAGCAGCCCCCACACGCGGCAGGACCGGGGCCCATCCCCGGGGTCCGTGGCCCCTCCAGTGACCCCCCGTGCCCCCCCAGCCGCAGAGAAGGTGGAGGCCCTGCCCGAGCAGCCCCCCCCGGAGCCCCGGGCCCGCGCCCGCCTGCGCCAGGACCTGGCGTCGCTGCCGGCCGAGCTCGTCACCCAGATCGGCAACCGCTGCCACCCCAAGCTCTACGACGAGGGCGACCCCGCCGAGAAGCTGGAGCTGGTCACCGGTACTGGGGCGGGCGGGGGGGAGGGCCCCGCGGGGTTTCAGGGCCCCGCTGACCCCCCTGCACCCCCTCCCCAGGCACCAACGTGTACATCACGCGGGCGCAGCTGATGAACTGCCACGTCAGCGCGGGCACGCGGCACAAGGTGCTGCTGCGCCGTCTCCTCGCCTCCTTCTTCGACCGGTGAGCGTCCCCGGGGTCCCCCCTGCCTCGAATCGGGGTCTGGAAGGGTTTTGGGGGGCGGCGGGAGGGGTTCAGCCTGGGTTCTGTTCCCTTCCAGGAACACGCTGGCCAACAGCTGCGGGACCGGCATCCGCTCGTCCACCAACGATCCCAGCCGGAAGCCGCTGGACAGCCGGGTGCTGCACGCGGTCAAGTGTGAGTGGGGGGCTCGGGGGGACCCCCGGGGGCTGGGGGGACCGGGCAAGGGGGGCTCTGACCCGGAATGAGGGGCTCGAGGCTGGGGGACACACTGGGGGGAGCAGGGGAGGGGGGAAATGGGGGGCAGAGGGGGGACACAGGAGGGCAGAGGGGGGTGACCCCAGCGAGGCCCCAATGCCACCGACCCCCCTCCCCACGCCGCATTTCCCCTCCAAACCTCTCCCCGTGTCCCCCCCACCCAGTTTACTGCCAGAACTTCGCGCCCAACTTCAAGGAGAGCGAGATGAACGCCATCGCGGCCGACATGTGCACCAACGCGCGGCGCGTGGTGCGCAAGAGCTGGATCCCCAAGCTGAAGCTGCTCATGGCCGAGGGCGACTCCTACACCTCCTTCATCAACGACACCGGCAAGCTGGAGCCCGACATCATGGGCCCCGAGCCGCCCTTCGAGGCAGGGGGCCCCGAGCCCGAGGGGGGGCCCGCAGGGGAGGGGCTGCAGTGACCCCCGAGCCCGCACCGGGGACCCCCCCCGGTGGGGAGGGGAGGCTGCGCTGGGGAGGGGGTGGGGGCTCAGCCCTAAACTGGGGGGACCCCCCCAGGCACAGCCCCTGCCCCCAGGAGTAGGGAACCCCCCCAAAGCCACCAGTGAGGGCGTAGGGACCCCCCCAGGGGCAGGGAACCCCCCCATGGGGAGGGTCCCTCCAGCGAGGACCCCATGAGGATGAAGGGAGCCCCCCCCCACCTGGGGACCCCCCCACGAGGGGCGGGGTCCCACCAGCAAGGGACCCACGTGGTTTAGGGACCCCCCCATGAAGCAGGGACCCCCCCGGACGGACCCCTCAGGGGCAGGGACCCCACAGCGGGGCCCCGGTGGGTCCTGTCCCCCCCCCAGGATTTGGGGTGTGGGGGAGGGCGGCAGCGTCTCGGCACAAGCGCGGCTGCCCCCCCCCAGCATTCGGAGGGGGCCGGGGGGGGGGCTCAGTTTGGGGTCTCCCCAGGGCCCCCCCGTGCGGCCCCGTCCCCCTCCAGGGCCGTTCTGTCTCTGCATGTGTGTCCCCCCCGTGTCCCCCCCGTGTCCCCCACGTCCTCCCCACCCCGGGGACCCCCATTGCTCTGGGCAGCCCCCCCGGCCCCCCCCGTGTCCCCCCTGTCCCGTGTCCCCCCCCCATCGCTCTGGGCAGCCCCCCCGGCCCCCCCAGCATGTGTCCCCCCTGTGTCCCTCCCCCGGGGCCAGAGTGACCTGCAGCCCCCCCAGGTCACCTGTCCGTGTGTCCCCCCCCCCCCCGCACTGAGGGGGCGTCACCTGTCTGTGTCCCCCCCCCAAAAAAGGAGCTGGGACAGCCAAATTGGGGGGGTCCTCCCTTACTGCCCCCCCCACACCGGGTCTGTGCTCGGGGGGGGGATGCCCGTGTGTGACCCGGGGGGGGACAGGGACACTCCGGGTGGGGGGTGGGGGACACGGGGCCCCCCCTCCCCTGGGCTTTGCTCCGGCTTCACTCCACAGGGGAAACTGAGGCACAGTTTGGTGACAACTCCCCCCCTCTGCCCCGTCCCATTCCGGCTGGGGGGGTCCGGGGGGGTCCCCAGGTGTCCCCGCTGCCCCCCCCCGAGGTCTCCTGACGTTCGGTCAAGTGCCTTACCCACCCCTCCCCCGGGCTCCCTCTGCGTCTCCACTGCCCCTCCCGGCCCCCCCTTGCCCCCCCCGGGGCACAGGGACCTCCCCCAACCCCCCCCCCGCCTGGGTTCCCCCTTCTCCTCCCCTTGCCCCGTGCCTCAGTTTCCCCTTTTCCCAACGAGTTCTGCTGGTCTCAGCCCACCGGGGGGGGTTGGGGGTGTCCCTGCTGTCCCCCCCCTCCCCCAAAATCGGGGTCCCGCTCTTTGTTCGCCCCTTTCGCTGTACAGGGTGGGGGGGCGCGGCGGCGGCTCGGCAGCATGGACCCCCCCGTGCTTGCGCTTCCCCCGCCCCCCGGGGACCCCCCCAGTGTCTGTCCTGTGTAATGAAGTGCCAAGACCACCCCCCCTCCTCCTCCTCCCGGACACCCCCAGGGGCCCTTCTGGAGCCCCCCCAGACCCACCAGGACCCCCCGGGACCGACCCCCGCCCCCCATTTTTCCCCCCGAGCCCCCCGACGCTGGAGGTTGCACATGAACTGCTGTTGGGCGCGAGGGAGCGTGTGAATAGTGAAAATAAACACAGAGTTTGTAACAGCCGCGGCCTGGGACCCCCAAAAACGCTCCCCGGGGTGGGGGGGGGGGTGGGAAATGATGGGGGGGGTCGCGCAGGGTTGGCCCCGCCCCCTCCTGCCCTAATTTGGGCACGCGGAAGCGGCTCCTCCCACCCGCGCGCGCGGCCCCGCCCCTTCCCGCGGCGTCATCGCTCCCTAATTTGGGCATGGAAGCGGCGCGGGGGCGGGGCCGGGGATCCCCGGGTGACCTGGGGGGGCACGGGGGGCACAGGGACCCCCCAAATTATCGAGAGGGTACAGGGACCCCCCCCTAAATTATGTAGGGGGCACAGGGACCCCCCCCAAACACAGGGAGAGGGCACAGAGACACCCCCCAACCCAGGGAGGGGGCACAGGGACCCCCCCAACCACAGGGAGGGGGCACAGGGACCCCTCAGTTCATGGCGGGCACAGGGACACCCCCCAGCACATGGCGGGGGGTGCACAGGGACCCCTCAAGCCGTGGGGGGGGGGTACGGGGACCGGGATACCCCCAATCCACGAGGGACCCCCGGCCTCGAGGAGCGGGGGGGGGGGGGACACGGGAGCCCCCTCACTCAGGGGGGGCACAGGACCCCAGCCCATGCCGGGAGCGCAGGGACCCCCTCAAACCATGGGGAGGCCACAGGGAACCCCACTCACTCGGGGGAGTGGGCTAGAAAGACCCCCCCCCCCCAATCTGGGGGTGGCACAGGGACCCCCAGTCTGTGGGGAGGTACGGACCCCCCCGACTCCACAGGGAACTCCAGACCCCCCCCGACCCATTTCCGTTCCCGGCGCCACCGAGACGCGCGGAGCCGCCCCGGGGCCGGATGCGGTGGCGGGGGGGGATCGGGGGGGCCGGGGCGGTCCGGGAGCGGCCCCGGGGCCGGATGCGGTGGCGGGGGCGGATCGGGGGCCCGGGGCGGTACAAGAAGCGCGGCGGGGCCGTCCCGGCGCACTCGGCGCGGGGCCGCCATGGAGGAGGCGCAGCGGCTGCTGACGGTGTCGGTGTGGAAACTGTACCGGTGCCGGGTGCGGCGGGGCGGCCTCCGCCTGCACCGGAGCCTGCAGCTCTCGCTGCTCGTCCGCGCCGCCCGCCACCGCTACCTGAGCGCCCGCGCCGCCGCCGAGACCCTGCCGGGGCCGGCGCTGCCCGGGGACGCGGCGTGCGGAGCGACCCCCGAGCGGGGGGACCCCCCGAGAGACCCGACCGGGGACCCCCGCAACGCCTGGTGCCCGAACCGACCGAGCGCGGGCCTCCCGAACCGACTGACCGGGGACCCCGGGACCGACCAGAAACGGGGGGACCCCTCAAAGGACTCGACCGGAGACCCCCGGCACGCCTGGTGCCCGAAGCGACCGAGCGCGGACCTCCCGAACCGACCGACCCCCCGAACCGACCCTCGGACCGACCAGAAATGGGGGAACCCCCTGAGGGACTGGACCGGGGACCCCCCGAACCTACCGACCGGAGCCCCCCGCAGTGAATGGGACCGGGGATGCCCCCCCAGCCGACCGACCGAGGACCCCCCGAGCGCCCCACCCGGGGACAGCCCGGCCCCACGGACCGCGAGCCCCGCGAACCGGGACCGGAGCCCCCCGACCGCTGCCCCCGCCCCTCCCCGGGCCGCCGGAGCCCCCCGGGCCGGGCAGAAGCGGCGCAGCAGCGGCTCCCCGGGGCCGGAGCGGGGGCCGGTACCGAGCAAACGGGCGCGGCTGGAGGCGGAGGCGCCGCCGCTGCCCCCGGGGCCGCCCGGGCGCTGCTCGGGGCCGCCCGCAGCCGCCTTCGGCTTCCTGGTCCGCGCCGTCGGGGCGTGCTGAGCCCTCCGGCGACCCCCCAGACACGCGGAATTTAACGGGGACCCCCCTCGGACACGCGGAGCCGGTTCTGGAATCCCCCGGGAAACACGGAACTGGAATGGGGACTCCCCAAACCGGTGCGGGGCCCCCCCGATGGAACTGAACGGGGACACGCGGACTCTCGGGGCTCCCGGTGGGGCACTCTCCCCCTCCCGGTGACCATCGCGCTTGGGGGGGCTCCAGGCTGGCCCTGCTTCCCCCCCCCAGCCCCCTTAATTGTGCTTAATTATTATTTTGTTAATCAAATAAAAGTGGGTTTTGTGCAGCCGCTGCCTCGGGGAGGGCGCTGTGTCCCTGTGACGCCTCCTCGATTTGGGGGGGGACCGGGGGGTTTGGGGTGTTTGGTGGATCCTCTGATGGTCGGGGGGGCTCGGTCCAAACCGGGGGGTGAATTCGGACCGCTGGAGCCTCCCCCCCCCGCCTCTTCCTGCTTCAGTTCCCCCCCGACCAGGACCGGGGGCGGGAAGGGAGGGGAATATCCGGCACCTGCCGCGGGGGTGGGGGCACCACCCGGGAAACCCCCCCGGTTCCGGGAAGCTCCACGCGCTGCCCACGCGGTTACCGGGGTGTCGCGGGGGGGCTTCGGGCTCGCGTGGGTGCGTGTGCCCCCCCCACCCGCGGCGTGTCCCCCACCCCGGTGCCCCCACCCCGATCCCGGGAAGGAGCGAGACGGGCTCGATCCAAAATTCCTTTTTTTTTTAATGGTTCTGGTTTGGGACTTTTCGGGTTTGGGTTCTTTTTTTTTTTTTTTTTTTTTTTTCCTTTTTTTGTCTTTGATCTTTTATTTCTGGTTTCGGTAACTCGGTTCATGCAATGGCGGCGGCCCCGGTTCCGCCGCCTCCGTGCCTCGGGCCGGGGGGGGCCGGTGCCCGTTCCCGGTGCCCGGTCCCGGTGCCGGTGCCCGTTCCCGCCGTTCCCGGTGGCGGTGCCCGGTGCCCGGGGCCCGTCCCGGAGCCTCCCGGGCTCCGCTCCCGGCCCGGCGGCTCCTCCCGGCCGGGGACTCCCCCCGGGCGTGGGGAGGTTCGGGGGGTCCCGGGGAGGTTCGGGGGGTCCCGGGGCCGCCCCCCCCGCGGCGGCGGCGGCTCCTCCAGATGATAAAACTCATCCATAGCCCCGGGAGCGGGCGGGGGGGGTGCGATGTGGGTGGCGACGTCCACCCCCCTGGCCGCGACACGTCGCGGTGCGTGTGGGCCCTGTCGCGATATGTCGGCTACGTGCGCGCCCTGTCGCGACACGTCGTGGGAGACGCCGCTAGCAGCAGTCATCGTCCGTCTCGCTGTAGGGGTCGCGGAGGCCGGGCCGCCCCTTCCCGGCGCCGTGGCCCGGGTAGTACCCGTTCGGCAGCCGCCGGGCGGGCCGGGGGGGCGACGGGCCGCCCCCGCCGGGGGTGCCGGTGCCGCGGGGGGCGCGGGGGGCGCGTCCGTCGAGCGGCGGCGGCGGCTCCGCGTCGCGGGGGGGCCCGCGGGGGGGCTCGGGCCAGCGGGCGGCGGGGCGGGCGGCGGGGCGGGTCGGCGGGCGGCGGCGGGCGGCGGGGGCCGCGGGCGGGGGGCGGCGCGGCGGGCGGGGGGCGGCGGGCGGCGGGCGAGTACGAGACGTGGGGCCGCGGCGTGGCGGGGGTCGGCGGGAGCTGGCGGCGGGCGCGGCGGGGGGTGCTGGTCCCGGACGTGGAGAGCACCGGGCTGCCGCTGACCGAGCTGCTGCCCTGCAGCGACAGCGACACGGGGTGGCGGCGGGGGGGGCACGGGCGGCGGGGGGGCACGCGGGAGCGGGGAGGGACACGGGGGGACGCGGCGGGGGCGCAGGGGAGGGCGGGGGGTGGCGGTGCGGGGACACCCGGACACCGGGAAGGCGCGGGGAGGGGGCGTGGGGACACGGACACGGCCATGGGGGGCGGGAGTGGGAAATGGGGACCCGGGGGTGTGGCAGCCACGGCGGGGGACACAGCCACGGGCCATGCAGGCACGGGAGGGGACAAACGGGAGAGCACAAGGGACAGAAGTGACACGGGGGTCGCGGGAGGCGGCGGCGGGGGCGGGGGGAAGCGGGGGCGCCGGGTCCCCCCCAAAGCACTCGCAAGGCAAAGCTCGGGGTCGAGGGGGGGCAGCCGGGGAGGGATGGGGGAAGCGGGGGCTGGAGAAGTTTGGAAGAGTCAGCCCGGGGGGGAGCCCTGTACCCCAAATCTGGGGGTCCTGGGGAGCGTTATTCCCGCTCCCAGCCGGAGGGGAGGGGGGCTGGGGGTGAACCCCAATTGTTCCGTGCGGGGACCCGCGTTTGGGGGGGTCCGTGTGCCCCCGGTGGGGACCCCCCTGCACGGGACCCCCCGCTGCCAGGCAGGGGGGCCCTGGGCACTGTCACCCCCAAATCAGACCTCTGAGGGGGGGTCCGTGCTCTCTGAATGGAGGTGCTGAGGACCCCAGACCCATCTCGGGGTGTGGGGGGAGCCGGGTACCCCACTGCTGTCAGGGCTGGAGGGGGCCTGTGCCCCTCCCGGGACTCTGGGGCTCCCGCAAATCCAATTGGAGGGATTGAGACCCCCGATTCAGGGGGGAGCCCCAAAACAGGGGTGGGGGGTCCCTGCACCCCAGTTTTGGTCTTGGGGAGTTCCGGGGTCCTTCTCCGAGGGGGGAGGTTCCCTTGGGAGATAAAGGGGGAGATGTGAGGGTCCCCCAAATAATCCCGGGGTGGCAAAGCGGCTCCTCCTGGGGTCGCAGCCAGGTTTGGGGGCGGGGTGGGGGGTTGTGTCTGGGAATGGGGGGAGGGGCAGCTTCATTCCAAACTTTCCAGGGTGGCCGGAGCCTGGGGGGGCCGGAGCAGATGTTGGGGGGCCCCGAGCCGCTTACCTGGGCCACCCCTCGCCGTGACAGCGCAGCCAAAGCACAGCGATGGGGAAACAGAGAGGTGAATCAAGGCAGGGCCCCCCCAAGCAGCCGGGGGGGCCGGGGGGGCCAAGCGAGGGGGGCTCTGTGCGGGCAGGGGGCGCGGGGGAGGGGCCGAGAGCAGGGAGGGGAGGGGGCGCATCCGGAGGGGTCGAAGCGTCGCCGCCGCCCCCCCCCCGCCACCCCCAGGTCCCTGTGGGGGGATCCCCCCCCATCGCCCTCCCACTGGGTGCTGCCCCTCCTGGGGGGGGGCTGGACCCCCAAGGTGGGGGGCTGGACCCCCAAGGAGGGGAGAGGGGCTGGATCCCCAAAGTCGGGGCTGGACCCCCAAGGTGAGGGGGCTGGACCCCCCAGGTGGAGCGCTGAGGGGGCTGTGCTGGTGTAACTGGGATGCCGCCAGTACCGAACTGGGGCAGGCAGAACGGGCGGGGCGGGGGCGCTGGGACTCCCCCCTCACCCAGGCAGACCCTCGGAGTGGGGGGGTCCCGCAGCCCCCCCCCCCAGCCTGAGCAGCACCCAAGGGCGGGCGCGCCCCGGGGGACGGAGGGGGGGGTCTTTGGTTGAAGACACCGGGGGTGCAGCCCTTGTCCCTCCCACGGCGGGGGGGGGGGTCCTAGAGGCGGAGGGGGGGCGAGCGGAGGGGGGCACCCACCTGGCGGGGGGCCGCGTGTTCCCGGCCCTCGCTGGGGGAGCGGGACCAGCGGCGGTCCCGGGAGCGGGGCCGCCCGTAGTCGTGGCGCTCGGGGGGGGGCACGCAGCGGTCGCGGTCCCCCCCGGCGCCCCCCCCGTGGTGGTGGTGGTGGTGGTGGTGGTGGTGGTGCCGGTGCCGGCGGTCCTTGGGCCGCCCCCGCTCGGGGTCCCGCTCCTTGGGGGGGGCGTCCCCCGACTGCGTGGTGACGCTCAGGTCCGTGCCCAGCCCTGGGGGGACACGGCGGGGTCAGGACGGGGCGCGGCCCGGGGGGCGCGGGGGGCACGACGGGGGGTGACCCAGGGGACATCAGTGGCCGGAGAAGAGCCTCGGGGCAGAGCTCGGCCAAGGGACAAAGTGACCCCCCCACCAGGCACGGGTGGCCTTGGGGACAGCCAGGACGGGGTGGGGACACGCCGAGACCCACAGGCGGGGGGACGCGCGGGGGCCGGGGTTCGCACCTGTGTCGCCGTCGGTGTAGCGGCTGAGGGAGCGCTCGGAGGCGCGGTGGCCGCGGTGGCCTCGGCGGGGGTGGTGGCGCTGGCCGTCCTCGGCGGGGGGGACCCGCTCCAGCGAGAAATCGTCCAGGCGGACACCGCGGGCGCGGGAGTGGCCCAGCAGCGACGCCGAGCGCTTCATGGGGCTCGAGTCCGCGATGGTCTGCGGGACACGGGCCGGGGGCGTCACCGGGGCGGGGGCCGGGGGCTCCGGGAGGGACATCTGAGCCGGGGGGCTCGGGGGTCACCTGGGCGGGGGGGACTGGGGGGCTCCGGAGGGGGGATCTGGAGGGGGAGTTTGGCCGGGGGGCTCTGAGGGGGGGTCCGGGGGGGGGTTACCTGAGGGGGCCGGGCTGGTGAGCTCCAGGGCGGGGTCACCGGTGTGCCCTGAGCCCTCGGGAGGCTCGGCCGCCCCAGATCCCTCCCGTCCCTCCGTCCGTCCGTCCGTCCGTCCATCCATCCATCCATCCATCCATCCATCCATCCATCCATCCATCCATCCATCCTCCCCTCCCTTTCCCCATCCCTGCTCCGGACACGGGGGCTGACCGCTGTCCCCTCCAGAGCTGTCCCCACGGCCACCGGCTCCGTCCCCGCGCCCCCCGCCCCGCCACGCTCCGTGTGCCAGCTCTGGGCTGGGAGGGGCGCGGTGTTTGTTCCCCGCTGTCACCGTGTCCCCACGGGCCTGGGGCGGCCCCCCGGGACAGGTCCGCCCTCCCGCTGCTCTAAGCATTGAGCTGCTGCTGCCGGGGACCCCTGGGCGGGATCGGGGGGCACAGAGGGACAGGGACAGGGGGGCAGGGGGACAGGGGCAGGGGGACAGGGGCGCTGCTCCTCGCTGACCAAGGTCCAGGTGTCCGGGGCTGGTGCAGGGGGTGAGACACAGAGGGAACGAGGTACGGGGGGACACAGGGACAGGGACTGGGGACAGTGGGGGGGCCGTGGGGGTCCAGGGGGGTCAGTGGGGTGGGGGGCTTTGAGGGGGGTGTCAGGAAGAGGGGCTCTGGAGGGGAGTGGGAGGCCCAGGGAGGTCAGTGGGGTGGGGGATTCTGGGGGTTCTGTGGGGGTTCGGGGGGGTCCGAGGGAGGCGGTGGGAGCCGGGGGGGGGTCCGAGGGACGGGGGGCTCTGGCGGGGGGGCTCGAGGGCCCCGCGGTACCTACACTGAGGTTATTGCCTCGGGGTCGGACCTTCCTCCGCTGCCAGAGCCGGCCCAGGCGGTGCCCGCGGAGCCGGAGGAGAGACAGAGACCGCTGTGAACCCGGGCCGGGGGTCCGGGGGGCGCGGGGGGGGGCGGGCAGGGGGGGACGGAGCAGCCAAGCAGCGGCCGGGGGAGCAGCAGCAATGAGCAGAGCAGCCAGAGCGTCCCTGTCCCCGTCCCTGTCCCCAACCCGGCCATGCTGAGGCGGGGGGCACACTCCCAAAGCTGGCGGCAGCCCCCGGACCCCCGATTTGGGCTGGAACAGCCTTGACTCTGCGCTGGAGCCGAGTGTCCCCACGCGGGAACCAGTGGCCACCGCCCCACCCCGAAAGCCCCCGCTGCCATGCTCATGCCCCCCTCGAGACCCCCAGCCCAGCGCTGCAGCCACGGCGGGGGGCACAGGACGCTGCCAGGCGGCACCGCGGGTGTCCCGGCCCCAGAGCCACCCCTTCCCCACCCCTGAAGCTGCGGGGGGCGATGGGGCGGTGCTGCCAGCCTGGGCACGGTCCCTGCTGTCCCTGCGGTGGCGGCGGGCGGCACCCGGGGCTGTGCCCTCACCTGGGTGTCCGCGGGCAGCCGGGGCATGGAGGCGGCGCGGCCGTGCCCCTCCATGGGCAGGTAGTCACTGTCCGATTGGCCGTCCTTGGGCATCTCCCGCATCTCCACCAGCTGCGGCAGCGGGGAAACTGAGGCACGGCGGGGAGGGGGGAGACCGGGACAGGCCCCCCCAGGCACAGCGGGGAACGTGGGGAGTGGGCAGGGGCCATGGGGGGCGATGGGGCTCAGGGGACACGGGGGACACGCGTGTCCCGGGGTCCCCCGCGGTGGCACCGCCGCTCACCTGGGAGTTGGGGCGGCTGTTGGGTACGTCGTCGGGGTGTCCCCGCTCGGGGCTCCAGGTGCCGGTCCTCTGGAACATCTCCTGGGCGCGCTGGGTGACCCACGACTGGCTCTCCTTCATGTCCCCGTCCCGCGCGGCCCTGGGAGACAGCGGCGCTCAGAGACCTCCGGCGGCCCCGCGGCGACACCGGGGACACTTGGTGGCACTTACGGTTCCGCCGCGGGCCCCGCGTCCGGCCCCGGGGGCCCCTCCTGGGTGGGGGACGGCGGCTCCATGCGCTGGAACATCAGAGGCGTCCGGTTCTGCGGGGACACGAGCGGCTGGACACGGGGACACCGGGACAGGGGGACACCGGGACACCGCGACACGGGGACACCGGGACACCGGGAGAGGACGTGGCTGGGATGGTCAGGGAGGTGCTGGCAACACAGGGACACGGGGAGGGGACAAGATTGGGATGGGGACACCGGAGGTGGCAGAGGAGAGGACGGGACCGGTCCTTGGGGGCTGTGGGGTGGCGGCGGGGGCACCGCGGGTCTCCCACCTGCTCCTCGCGCATGGCCTGCAGCTTCTTGGCCTTGCTCTGCCGGTAATACTCCATGATCATCATGGCCGCGTAGATCTTCCCCACCGTCAGGTCGGTGGCTGCGGGGACACGGATTAGCCGGGACAGCGCGGGGACGGGGACGGGGACGGGGACGGGGACGGGGACGGGGACGGGGACGGGGCGGGCCCTTACACTTGTGTGGGGTGACAAGCAGGTCCAGGTTTTTGGGGGACAGGTTGGGCCAGATCGCGATCATCTCCTTGCGCAGCTCCGCGTCCATCTGCTGCTTGTCGGCCCCGCCTGCGGGGACACGCGGGTGACACGGGTGGCTCCGGGCGTCCTCGGGGACCCCCGACCTCCCCAACCGCGGGTCCCCCCGTGTTCCCCCCATGTCCCCATATCCCACCACATCCCCCCGTGTCCTCACGTCCCTTATTGCCACCCATGTCCCCTTGTCCCCCATGTCGCCCATTTCCCCCCATGTCCCCCGGTGTCCCCCTGTGTCCCCCTGTGTCCCCCTGTGTTTCCCGGTGTCCCCCGGTGCCCCCCGTGTCCCCCGGTGTCCCCCCATATCCCCCATGTCCCCCGGTGGCCCCCATGTCCCCCTGCCTTTGGCGATCTTGATGTCGAGCGCGGTGCGGATCAGCGCCATCAGGGTGGAGTTGAAGTGCACCGTGTTGTCATCGGCCACCGGCAGGTCCATGCGGAGCAGCCGCTGCGGGGGGGGCCCCAAATTGGGGGGGGTCAGCCGGCACCCCCGAACCCCCCATCCCGGGGGGGGGCGGGGCTGGTGAGAAGGCGGGGGCCCCCCCGTGCAGAAGGCGGGGAAACCGAGGCACGACCCCCCCATCCACACCTCCCCCCCGGCCTCCCGCCTTCTCCCCACGGAATTCCCATGGGGGGGGCACGGCCAAGCGGGACCCCCAAAACCTTTTGGAGTGGTGGGCGGCGCATGCGGCTCATGCAGCAGGATGGGGGGGGTGCTCATTTCCAGTCCCATTCCAGAGTTTTTTTTGGGGGAAAGGTGCAAACCGGCATCCTCAGGGTGGGGGGGAGGGGGACACACGTGCTGGGGGTGAGCGATGAGTTTGCCAGGTCTCAGCCCCGCGCCCCCTCCCAGCTCCCGGTGCCCCTCCCCAAAAAGTGCGGCCCCCCCAGACCCCCCCATGCAGCCCTGGGGAGGGGGGGGGTGCAGAGCAAAGGGTGGGAGCGAGCGATGCCAGGGGGGAAACTGAGGCACGGACCCCCCCCATGCCCGACCCCCCCCACGATGCAGGACCCCCCCACCCCACCCCACGATGCAGCTCCGGAGCCCCCGCGGTTCAGGGGGGGCGGGGGCCGTGCAGCAGCCGGGGGGGGCCGGGGGGGGCTTCACTGCGGGGATAGGGGGGGCTGGGAGAGGGGGGGTTCCTAAAAATGGGGTGCGCTGGGGGACCCCCGATATGAGGGGCGGGGCCTCATGGGGAGACCCCAAATAAGGGCTCCAAGGGGGGTTGGTTGAGCCCTTTGGGGGGACCCCAAAAGGAGATCATTGGGGGACCCCAGATAGGGGCTCCGGGGGGGCTGGTTAAGCCCTATGGAGGACCCCAAAAGGAGATTTTTGGGGGACCCCAAATAGGGTCTGCGAGGGCTGGTTGAGCCCTTTGGGGGGACCCCAAAAGGAGATCTTTGGGTCGCCTGAAATAGGGACTCGGGGGAAGAGGGCATTTAGCCCCACAAGGGACCCCAAATAGAGGCTGGGAGGGGCTGGTTGAGCCCTGTGGGGGGACCTCAATTAGAGCATTTTGGGGGACCCTAAACAGGGGCTCTGGGGTCGGCTGAGCCCTTTGGGGGACCCCAATTAGGGGCTCTTAGGGCACCCCAAACCGGGGCTCGTGGGGCGGGGGGTACTAAGTCCCATGGGGGACCCCAAGAGATCTTTGGGGGACCCCGAGTAGGGGCTGGGGGGGTCTCGTTGGGGCAACCCCAAGAGGAGATCTCTGAGAGACCCCAAAGAGGGGCTGGGGGCGCTGCTGAGCCCTTTGTGGAGACCCCAAAAGGAGAACTCCGGGGGATCTTTGAGGGGTCCAGCTGAGCCCCAGGGGGACCCCAAGACCCCTTTGGGGCGGGTAGGGGGGTCCCCGGGAGGGGGCGGGGGGCGCATCTTACCCAGCCCGTCCGCGGGGGGCTCAGCAGGGGCCGGCGGCCGCAGGAGGGAAAAAACACCAAAAAAAAAAAAAAAAAAAAAACCAAAAAACCCCAAAATCCCCCAAAACCCCCCCAAAATGAGGCCGGGGGAGGCCGGGGCGGGGGGGCACCCCCGGGGGGGTTATTCTACCTTATAGGCCACGCGGGGGGGGCAGCTGGTGCCCAGCCCCAGCGGCGGCGACATGTGCCGCAGCATTTCGTACATGTCGGCGAGGGTCAGGCGGCCCCTGGGGGCGAGAGAGGGGGGGGGACACACCGGGGGGGGGTTACACCGGGCCGGGGGGACACCGAATAAGAAGAAATTCTAAGAGGGGAAAAAAAAAAAAACAACCAACAAAACGAAAGAGGAGTGAAAATAGGGGTGATAAAACCAAAAAAAAGCAAAAAAAAAAAAAAAAAGCGGAAATTAAAAAAAAATTGAAATAGCGAAAATGATAAAAGGTAAAAATGGGGAAAGTGATGGGAATTGGGAAGAGTAAAATGAGGTGGGAGTGGGAATGGGAAAAATAAAAGGCAGGAAAAGGAAAAAGTAGGGGGAGAATGGGATGAATGCAAAGAAAAGTTAAATCATACAAATAATGAAAAGTAAAAGCGAGAAAGAATAAACGGCAAAAAAAAAGTAGAGGAAAATAAAAATAAGAAAAATTTAAAAATATTAAATGGGAAAATGAAAAATAATTAAAAGTGGAATAATAATGATAGTAAAGGATAAGGTAAATAAAAATAATAAAAGGTAAAAATAACAAGAATAAAAAATGACAATAATAAAAAGTAACGATAATAACGTCAATAAAAATAATTATTATTTTTATTGTTATTATTTTTACTTTTTATCATTTTATGTTTTATTTCTATGTTGTTATGTTTACTTTTTATTATTTTTATTGTTAAAAAGCAAAAAAGGCACCAAAACAAGGAATAAGAAAAACAATATGTAAAGATAAAATAGGAAATAAAAATATAAAAAATAAAAATTATAAAGACACCAGAATAACGTGCAGTGATAAACCCGAAAATTATAAAAAGTAATAGAAATTTAAATAATTAATAAAATAACAAAAATTGATTGAATAATGAAACGTAACAAAAATAGGGAAATTAATTAATATAATAAAATTAATGTAATAAAAATAATGTAATAAAACAATGTAATAAAAATAATATAATAGACATTTTTACAACTGAAACTGATAAAAAAAATTAAAACCAACAAGAATGTAAAATTTTAAGAATTACGAGAGCAATGACAACAATTAAATGATTAAAAATAATTAGGCAGTGGAAAGGATAAAGAGAAGAAAAAGAAGAAAACTAATAAAGAGAACAAGGAGAATAAAAAAACAATGTGGCAAAAATAATTAAATAATAAAAATAAATAATAAGTAATATTTAAATAATGAGAATTATTTAAATAATGAAAATAATTAATAGAAAATAAATAATAGAAAATAATAATACAAAATATCTAAAAAATGCAAATAATTAAATAATTTAAAACAAGTAGATAACGATAAATAATTAAATAATAACGAGCAATTCCATGATTCAAACGAATCGAACGACTGAAACGAATCAAACACCAAACGATGACGAAAAGAACTGCAAAACCCAAACCAAAGCAAAGCAGAATTTCCCCGTCTCGGCCCCGCCCGCGGGGGGAGGGAATTTGGGAGGGGAGGGGGTTGGGTGCCCCATGCCGGGGGGGCCGCGGGAAGCCGGGGGGGGTCAGGGGTGGGTGGGGGCTCCATGCCGGGCCCGGGGGCGCGGGGGGATGTATATAAATATACGGGATGTATATGTATATACGGCGCCGGGAAGCGCATTCCAGCCCCGGGGGGGGCGCGGGGGGGGCGAACCTTGCAGGCCACCCTATGGGGGCATTTCTTGCCCAGCCCCAGGGGGGGGGAGATCACGCGCAACAAACTGTACATGTCCCGGTAGTGGATGCGCCCGCTGCAAGAGACACACGTTAGTGGGGGCCCACAGCCCCCCGCGACCCCCCCGGGATGGGCCGGGGGCCGCAGAAACCCCCGCGACCCCCCCCCGGGGAGGTTTGGGAAGCAGACCCCCCCCCGCCCCGGGTGAGGGGGGGCTGCACCTGCTGTAATAAAGGCACTTTAAGGGTGGGGGGGCTGCAATCCCCCCGGGGAGGGTTTGTCACCAGAGACCCCCCCGGGGACAGTTCGGGCTCCGGGGACCACTCGGGACCCCCACGGGGCCACTTCAGTTACTAGGGGGGGGCTGGAAAACCCTGGGGACACCCCCTCGGTGGGGGGGCACACCAGTGGACACCGGGGACCCCCGGTGGGGGGTCAGAGCACTCGGGGGGGGGTCTCGGTCACCTTTTCTGCCTCCTCCTCCCCACGGACCCCGCTGCACCCCCGGGGATTGGGGGGGCGCGACCCCTCCGCCGTGTCCCCGGCGCTGGGAGGGGACCGCGGGGTCCGGGGGTGTCCCTGCCCCCCCGCGCCCCCCCGGGGGGGTCCTTACCAGGCGGCGGGGTCGTACTCGGCCCAGACCCGCACGTACTCGTCCAGGTGGTGCGGGCCCAGGATGGACGAGTCCCGCGTCAGGTACTCGAAGTTGTCCATGATGACGGCGACGAAGAGGTTCAGCATCTTCGGGGGGGTGGGGCGCGGAGGGGTCAGGGGTGGGAGGGCGAGGTGTCCCCCTCCCCAGAGCCCCCCGGAGTCCCCCCGGGCTCGGCAGAGAGGAAGGAGGTGGGAGAAGGAGCCGAGGTGCAGGATGCGGGGAGGGGGATGTGGGGAGGGGGCTCTGGGGGGTGTTGTGGCCCCCCCGGGCACAGGGTGGGGTGTCAGTGGTGAGCGGGCGGTTTGGGGACCCCCCCGGGAGCTCACCAGGAAGGAGCAGAGGAAGATGAAGGACACGAAGTAGAAGTAGGCGAACTCGTTGCCGCACTCGTCCTCCTTGATGCCCGAGTTCTCGTCGCACGGCTTCCCGCTGAGGCACGACAGCATGATCTCGTGCCACGCCTCGCCGGTGGCGCTCCTGGCGGCACGGGACGCGCCGGTCACACCGACGGCAGCGGGGGCACGGCAACGGGGGGATACCGACGGCACCGGGGACACAGCACTGGGGGTACACGGCACCAGGGGGACACGGCACCGGGGGGACACGGCACCGGGGGGACACGGCGGCGCGGCTCTCACAGTGCGGGTGGCACCGGGGTGGCACTGGGGGGCACTGGGACCGTGCCGGGGTACCCAGGGGACACTGGGGTGGCACTGGGACTGTGCCAGGGATATGCTGGGGTGGCACTGGGACTGTGCCAGGGATATGCTGGGGTGGCACTGGGTGCCCAGCGACACTGGGACGGCACTGGGACTGTGCCAGGGGCTACACCGCGGTGGCACTGGGTACCCAGGTGGCAGCAGGGCCCACCTGAAGAGCAGCATCAGCGCCTGGAAGAAGGTGCGGAAGTTGTTGTGCTGGGTGATGGCCGACTCGTCATCCTCCTCCTCGATCCCGATGTTCCCAAACACCTGGGGGGCCCGGGGCAGCTCAGGGGGGCCACGGGGGGGCTGGGGCTGTCACCCGCAGCCGGGGGTGTCACCTGCACCCGGGGGGTCTCACCTGCATCCCGATGATGGCGTAGATGAAGAAGAGCATGGCGATGAGCAGGCACACGTAGGGCAGGGCCTAGGGGCACAGTGGGGCCAGTCACGGGGGGCTGGGGCCGGGGAGGGCATTTAGGGGGACATTGGGGTTTGTTGGGGCACCTTGAAGGACTGGACGAAGGTCCAGAGCAGGATGCGGATGGTGTAGCCCTGGCGCAGGAGCTTGATGAGCCGTGCAGCGCGGAAGAGCCGCAGGAAGCTCAGGTTGATGAAGTTGTTCTGGGGGGACGAGGAAAAGGGGTGAGGGGGGAAAGGGGGACCCCGGGAATGGGACCGGCGGAGGGGGTGCAGCGGTCCCCACCTACCCCGAACTCCGTCACCAGGATGTCCGTGATACTGCCCAGGACCGTCACGAAGTCGAAGACATTCCAGGCGTCGCGGAAGTAATTCTGGGAAAGGGGGGAAGGGATTTGGGGTCCCGGATCCCGGGGTATCCCTGTGCTGGCTCCCCAGAGCTCGGGGTGGCCCTGCAGAGGATCCCTGTACCCAGGTGACAGATCTGGGTTGCTCATCCCGTGAGGTCCCTGGGGTCTCCTGAGGTCTTGGGGTCCCCTGAGGTTTCGGGGTCCTCTGGGGTGCCCTACATTCCTGGGGTTCCCTGATGTCTTGGGACCCTCCTATGTCCCCAGGGTGCCCTGGTGGTCCGGGGGACCCCCCAACCCCGGCATCCCTCCCCGTACCAGGACGCCGAAGGCCATGATCTTGAGGAGACACTCGAGGGAGAAGAGGGAGGTGAAGACATTGTTGAACATCTTGAGGACGTACTCGTAGGTGTCCGAGGCGTCGTAGAACTGTGGGGACAGCGCAGGAGGGTGGGGACGGGGGCCCAGGGTGGGGGGTGGATCCAGTGGGACAGGGAGAGGTTTGGAGGACAGGGACAAGGCCCAGGGGGACAGAGGTGCAGGACAAAGCCAGGGTACAGGAATGGATCCAGGAATGGACAGACAGGGGACAGAGCAGGACAAACCCTGGGGGAGTGCAGGACCGGGGGCACCTGGGGGGCTGAGAACAAACTCTGGGGTGCTCCCCAGGCCCCCCAGCGCCATCCCCGCCCACCTTCATCATGAGCACGATGGTGTTGAGGGCGATCATGGCCATGATGGTGTACTCGAACGGGGGGGACACCACGAACTGCCACATGCGGTACTGGAAGCTCTGGCGGTTCTGGGGCATGTGCCGGGTCAGCGGCTTGGCGCTGATGGCGAAGTCGATGCAGGCTCTCTGCGGGGACAGGGGGCACACGCAGGTGTCACCCACGCCAGCACGGCCCCCGCGGCTCCGCGGAGGGAGGGCACAGGGGCCGCACCTCGTTCTTCTCCAGGCTGTACTCCTCCATCATCTTGTCCCCCTGCTCCTGGAAGGTGATGATGATCAAGGCCACGAAGATGTTGACGAAGAAGAAGGGGAAGACGACGAAGTAGACGACGTAGAAGATGGACATCTCCATGCGGTACCCGGGGCTCGGCCCTTGGTTCTCGTACGTGGCGTCCACCGAGTGCTTGAGGACCCTGCGGCGGGAGCAGGGCAGGGATGGGCTGGGGGTCCCGCTGCCCCCCCAGACCCCTCGCAGACCCCCAGCCCCAAATCCGCGCAGCCTTACTGCGGCCACCCCTCGCCGGTGGAGACGGTGAAGAGGGTGAGCAGCGCCCAGAGCACGTTGTCGTAGTGGAAGTCGTACTTCTTCCACTCGCGCTTCTGCGCCTTCACCTCGTTGTCCTTCTCGTACACCAGGTACTCGCCCCTGCCCAGGGAGGGGCGGTGGGCGGGGGCCGGGCGGGCAGGGCGGGCCCCTCCCGGCCGGGCTGTACCTGCAGTCCTTCTCAAACTCCTTGGACTCGTCCGTGCAGTAGAAGAACTTCCCCTTGAAGAGCTGCACGGCCACCACGGCGAAGATGAACATGAAGAGCATGTACACGATGAGGATGTTGAGGACGTTCTTCAGCGAGTTCACCACGCAGTCAAACACGGCCTGGGGAGGGGGTGAGGGAGGGGCTCAGCACCGGAGGTTGGAGCCCCCCGAATTCCCCCCAGGAGGGTGGCAAACTCCCCCCGGAGCCCACCTTGAGCTTGGGCAGCCTCTTGATGGTCTTCAGGGGCCGGAGCACGCGGAGGACACGGAGGGACTTGATGGTGTTGATGTCCTTCCCTTTGCTGCTGCCACTGGGGGAACGAGCGGGGGGCGTGGGACCCCTGGCACGGCCGGGACACCCCGGGAATCCCAGCAGGACCACGGGTGGTCCCACCCCCTCCTCGCCCCGCTGCTCCCACCCCTCCCCTCCCCTCCCCTCCCCTCCCCTCCCCTCCCTCCCTTCCTCCCCTCCCCTCCCCTCCCCTCCCCTCCCCTCCCTCCAGGCTGAACCCCCTCCCCCCCGCGCTCATCGCGTGTTTGCCTGAGGCACTTTTGGGGGGGCGGGGGTGGGAATTTGGGGAGCGGGAGCGAGGCACGACCACGAGCACGAGGAGAGGACGAGGACAGAGACGAAGGCAGAAGGATTTACCGTGAGCTGCTCCTGCGGCGGAGGCAGAGGAAGCGGAGAGACAAGGCACGGTCAGAGCCCCCCCCCCGGCACCTCCGGGCCCCCCCGGGGGACAGGGGGGACCCTCGGGGCAGCCCCACCTCCTGGGAGGTGCTCGGGGTCTGCTCCGGCTTTACTCCCGTGTTACTCGGGGGCTGCTTGATTTCGTGAGAGATGCTCAGCCCAGACTCGGAGGCTGCTCAGTTACTCTGGGGATGCTCAGGCTTTGCTTTAGGGCTGCTCAGGCACTCGAGGGCTGCTCAGGCACTTGGGGGATGCTCATCCTTTACTCGGGGGATGCTCAGGCTTTACTTGGAGAACCCTCAGCCTTTACTTCAGGGCTGCTCAGACACTGGGGGGATTCTCACCCTTTACTCGGGGGATTCTTGGTCCCTCAGGGGTCACTCGCCCCTTCCTAGGGGCTCCCTCACCCCTTCCTAGCGGGTTCCTCCTCCTTCCCTGCGACACCGACACGGGGACGGTGACAGGACGACACAAACACAGTGACAAGCGGCCGAGGACGGACGTCAAGCGACAACAGAGAGCGTGGGCAGCGGGACAGGCCCCAGCAGGGGGCACTGGGGGGGCGCTGGGAGAGGCCCCCCCTCCACCTCTATCCCCTACGTGTCCCCCCCGGGCACTCACGTGAAGGCAAAGGCCACCAGCGCCCCGCTGACCACGATGAAATCCAGAATGTTCCACAGGTCCCGGAAATAGGCACCTTGGTGAAGCACCAGCCCCAGATCCACCATCTGCAGGGGCAACGGGTGGGTCAGGGGGCTCCGGGGGCGGCCCCTGTCCTGCGGACCCTCCCCACGCTCACCTTGATCACCATCTCGAAGGTGAAGACCCCCGTGAAGACATAATCGAAGTAGCGCAGCACCTGTGTGGGGGGGGACAAGGCTGGGACACCCCTGGGTTTCTCAGGACCCCCAAGACCCCCTCAGCATCCTGGGACCCCCCAGAACCCCACAGCACCCCAGGCTTCCCATGCCCCCCCATGGCCGAGCTCCTTCTCAGAGCCAGCACACCCCGACTGCGGGGCCCCCACTTTGGGAGCTGTTTCGGGGTCCCCCGCCCACAGATCAGTGCTCCCCACCCTGGGGGTCCCCGCTGGTGGTGGGAAGGGGGGGGTCTCACGTTGTTGCGGGGGGCGTTAGGCTGCACGGGGTCCTCGGCCGCCAGCGCGATGCTGCTCATGGCGATGACCATGAGGATGCACATCTCGAAGTAGCGCAGGTTCACGATGTAGTGGCAGAGCCGCCTGAACCTGGAGAGGACACGGTGAGGGAGGACCCCCCCCGGGACCTCCCCGGGACCCCCCGGACCCCTGCTGCCCCCCCACGGTGCTCACGGGTTGGTGGTGGAGAGGATGAACATGGAGCTGTAGGGCACCATGGGCTTGGGGCCGTTCTCGTCCTGCCCGTCGCCTTCCTCCTCCTTCTTCTCCTCCTCCTCCTTGCGGGGCAGCGGCTCGGGGTTGGCGTTCCTGTTCACTGCGGGGGCGGCGCCGTCAGGGACCCCCCCAGAGCCCCTGAACCCCCAGATCACCTTCATACCCCTGATCCTCCCCATCCCCTGGACCTCCCAGGCCCCCCAGATCCCCGGGAGCCCCCCAAACCCACCCCCAGGTCCCTTGGGCTTCCCCAGACCCTCTGAACTCCCCTAAACCTCCCGGACACCCAGAACATCCCAGACCCCCTGGGAACCCCAGGTTTCCCCTCAGACTCTGCAGACCTCAGACCCTCCCAAACCTCCGTGGGCTCCCCTACCTTGGACCAGGGCGTTGCTGGGGGGCGGCGGGAAGGGGGGTGGGATGTCCACGGCCGTGTGCTCCGGCTTCCCCCCGCCCTTGGAGGGGTTGTTGGGGGGGCCGGGGTTGGTGACCACCAGGCTGTTTTCGGGGGGCGGGGGGTTTGCAGTGGGTGGGGGCCGGCGGGGGGGGCCGGCGGCGAGGCAGGGGGTGTGGTTGCCCACGGCGGGGGGCGCGGGGGGCTCGGCCGTGGCCAGTTTGTTGTTCTTCATGTTGTCGATGTCCTCGGCCACGGGAGGGTCCCGGCGCCCCAGGTCCTGCTGGATGGGGCGGGTGGTGGAGAGCGTGGGGCCCGACGGCGGCGGGGGCGGCTGCGCCTCCCTGGGGGGGAGCAGAGGGGAGGGGGCTCAGAGGGGACCCCAAGAACCGCTCCGGGGAGCCGGGAATGCCGAGGGATGGTCGGTTCTCTCCCGGGACCCGGAGCAGCCCCTGCTCGGAGGGTCCCTCCAGCTCTGAGGGGTCCCACCGACCGCCGGGGGTCCCTCCCGCGCCCTCACCTCCTCCGCCGGTGCCGCCGCTCCTTGTCCTCCCTCCTGCCCTCGCCCTCGTACCCGGGCGGTGCCCCGTGCCGGTGCCGCCGCCGCCGCTCGCCGTCCCCGTGCTCCCCGTCGCCCTCGCCCCGCGGCTGCCGCCCCCCGTCCCGGTGCCGTGGCCGCCGCTCGGGCCTGGCGCCCTCCTCGCCCTCCTCGGCCCCGCGGCGGTGCCCGCGGTGCCGCCGGTGCTCCCGCTCGGGCGGGGACCCGGCGCGGCCGTCGCGGCTGCGGTGCCGCCCTTTGGGCCGCTCGCCCTCGGGGTAGCCGCGCTCCTGGCTGGGCTCCCGCTCCGGCTCGCGGCTGCTGCTGCGGGGACGGCGGCTCCCGGGGGGGGGTCCCGAGGGGTCCCCTGGCCGGGGGCCGCCGCCGTGGTCGGGGTAGTGCGGCTGCTGCCGGCGCAGCTCTTCGGCGCGGAGCGGCCCGAAGCGGGGGTCGAGCGGGGGCTCCCCGGGGCGCGTCTTGTTGGTGTTGTTGTTGCGGTTCTCCTGCGGGTCGACGACCAGGGGCCGGTCCAGGTGCGTCTTCATGTCCGGGCGCAGGTGGCGGGCGTAGGGCACCTTCCAGCGCTCCTCGGGGTCCAGCTCGCTGTACAGCGCCTCCCGGCTCGCCAGCAGGTTCTGCTTCCGCAGCTCGCTCGTGCGCTGCTCCCACACCGACTTGGAGGATTTCTGGTTCTTCTGCTGCTCCTTCCTGCGGCCCCGGGGGCGGGATTGGGTCGGGAGGGGCCGGGGTGTGGACGGGATGGGGTTAGGATGGAGCTGGGGCGGATCCCGGATGGAGGCAAGGGTGGGGATGGGATGGAGCCGGGATGGAGCCGGGATGGAGTCAAGGATGGATCTGGGATGGAGCCGAGATCGATCCGCAGATGGAGCTGTGATGAAGCCAGGATGGAGCCGAGGAAGGAGCCAGGATGGACGCAGGGACGGAGCTGGGATGGAGCCGGGGTGGATCCGGGGATGCAGCTGAGGAAGGATTCAGGATGGACCCAAGGATGGAGCCAGGGTGGGTCTGGCCTGGCTCTGGGATGGCTCTGGGGATGGATCCGGGACGATCCCGGCTGGCTCCGGACACTCACATGGTGACGGACATGTTGGCTGCGGACAGCGGGCTGACCTCGGCCACCTCCTTCGCCTTCTGCAGCGCCAGCTTCTGGTTGGCGGCTTCCTCCTCCTCCTGCTCGTCCTGCAAAGCCCCAGCGCCACGTCCGACCCGGTCCCGAGACCCCCCAGACCCTCCAAGAGCCCCCCGGACCCCTGACCTTGGTGAGCTCCTGCGCGTTGGCCAAGTTGTCCACGGCGATGGCCAAGAAGACGTTCAGGAGGGTGTCTGGGAGCCGTGTCAAGGCAAAGCGGGAGCCAGGGAAGCCCCTCCCCTCCCAGGACTCTCCCCGAGCCCCCCCAGCACCCCCGGGACCCCCAGGATACAGTTGCCGAAGAGGGTGAGGACGATGAAGTAGACGGAGAAAACCATCCCACCCTTGACGCCGCCCTGAGATTTGATCCCGTCGTACATCACCGCGTTCCAGTCTTCTCCCGTCAGGATCTGGGGGGAGGAAAGAGCCCTGGGGGCAGCGGGGAACCCCCTGCGAGCCCCCTGCCCCCTTGGAGACCCCCCCGGGTGTGGGGCCTACCTGAAACACTGTCATTATTGCTGCTGGGAAGGTGTCGAAATTGGTGGGAGGGGTCCCGTCGTCAAAATTGAACCTGGAGGAGTTTGGGGGACAGCGGTGGGAGCCCCACCAGGAGCAGGTGCCTCCAAGCAGGGAGCTGGGGGCACAGAGACCCGGGGGACCCCATTTCCCCGGCCGGTCACTCACTGTCCCCCGAAGAGCTGCATCCCCAAAAGGGCGAAGACGACGATGAAGAGGAAGAGGAGGAAGAGGAGGCTGATGATGGATTTCATGGAGTTCAGCAGGGACACCACCAGGTTCCGCAGGGAAGCCCAGTACCTGTGGGGACAGCGCCAGGCTGTGGGGGGTGCGGGGGGCGTGGGAGGACATGGGGACACGGGGGGATGTGGGGGGACGTGGGGGGACGCGGGGAGACGTGGGGGGACACGGGACTCACTTGGTGACTTTGAAGATGCGCAGTAACCTGAGAGCTCGCAGCACGCTGATCCCAAAGGATGTTCCCGGCTTCACAACAGCCCAGATCACCTCGAAGATGCTTCCGATGATAACCTGGGAGCGGGACGGTGTCCCTGGATGATCCCCATCCCACCCCATCCCACCCCATCCCATCCCAGCCCCACCCCACCCCACCCCAGCCCCATTCCCGTCCCAGCACTTACGGCACAGTCGAAGCAGTTGAAGGACGAGTGGAAGTAAGGCCGCGTCCCCAGCCCGTACATTTTTATAAACATTTCGGACATAAAGAGTCCCAAGAAAATGAATTCTGCATAGTCTGAGGAGGGGGGGACACAGCAGTGAGGAGGGGACACTCCAGGGGGTCCCGGGGGTCTTGTGGGATGGGGAACCCCAGGAGGTTGGGGGTCCCAAAAGCTGAGGGGGGGTGTCACATCAGCTGGAGGGGTCCAGGGGGCTCTGGGGGTCTTGGGGAGGCTCTGGGGGGGGGGTCTGGTGGGTTCTGGGAGACTCCAGGAGCCTCCAGTGGGTTTGGGGGGGATCTCTGTGGGGCTCTAAGGCTCTCTCTGGGTCTCTGGGGGTCTCCAGGGGTCCAGGATGACTCCTGGAAGCAGTCGGAAATCCAGGGTGGGTGGCTGTGGTGCCTGATAGGAACACACGGAGCTTTGGGGGTTCTGGGGGGCTCTGGGGGGCTCCGGGGGGCTCCAAGGGGCTCCGGGGGTTCTGGGGGTCGGGGCTGACTCACAGAGGAAGTCGGAAAGCCAATCTGGCTGGTCGTAGTGAACGATAGCAACACACAGGGTGTTGAGGGCTACCAGACTGAGCACGGTCCAGTAGAAGGCCTGAGTTTTCACCATCCGCCGGATGTGGAAGCGCATCCGCCGCTCCCGCTTGTGGAAGAAGGTGGCGTTCTCCAGCTTGGCACTTTTGAGGCTGGCACGGGCGAAGGGGGACCCTGTGGGAGACCCCCCCGGGGCCTGGCGTGTCACCCCAGGCTGTCCCCGTGTCAGCCACCACCCACCCCAAACCATCCCCGTGTCGCCCCAAACCATCCCCAAATCATCCCTAAACCATCCCCGTGTCACCCCAAACCATCCCCCTGTCACCCCAAACCATCCCTGGGGCACCCACCCATCCCCCCATGACCCCCCACCCCCACCCAGTCGCCCCCCACCCCCTACACCCCCCAGACGCTGTCCCCCGGCACCCACCCATGGCCGCGATGTCCCCCAGCTGCTCCTCGCCCTCCTCGGGGCTCAGCAGGTCCGTCTTGCTCCTCTTGCTGGTGGCCCTCCGGAGAGCTCCCGCAGGGGGGGGCACAGGGGGGCGGCCGTCACCCGGGGGGGTCCCTGCGGCACCCCCGGGCCGGGCGGGGGTCGCCCCCGGGGCGGGGCGGGGAGCGGGGGCTGCGCACTTACCATCGAAGGGGCGCCGGGGCTCGGCCTCGGGCTCGTCCTCGGCCAGGATCACCTCTTCTGAGGGAAAGTGGGGGGCTCAGGGGGGCTCGG
Organism: Monarcha castaneiventris obscurior; assembly: GCA_026261815.1. Taxonomy (NCBI): domain Eukaryota; kingdom Metazoa; phylum Chordata; class Aves; order Passeriformes; family Monarchidae; genus Monarcha; species Monarcha castaneiventris. The sequence goes on from JAMPIT010000771.1 coordinate 157,417, forward strand.
GGGGGCCTCGGGGGGCCGGGGGTGGGAGAGGGGCTGGGAACCCCTGGGAGGGCCGGGGGAGAGGGCTTGGGAGCGATTTGGGAGCATTTAAAAGGGTTTGGATAGGGTTGGGAAGGGTTTGAGGGGATCCCAGGGCAAGGTTGGGAGGGTTTGGGGGGATCCCAGGAGTGCCCCAGGCGGGTTGGAGGGGATTTGGGGAGATTGGAGGGGGCTGGAGGGGATAGGGGGGGATTTAGAATGGGCTGAGGAGGATTTGCGGGGAGCCCAGAGAGTTCGAAAGCGTTTGAAGGGGTTGGAGAGGATTTGAGGGCACTTGGAGCAGTTTGGGAAGGGATTTCAGGGGATTTTGGCGGCGTACAAAGGGTTGGGAGGGGGTTACAGATGTTGGAGGGGTTTGGGGGGAGTCGGGAGGGTTTTGAGGGGTGGTCCCGACCCTCACCCGCCTTGGAGATCCACTCCATGTATCCGTTGAGCTCCCGCTCGATCTGCTGCTGCCGCCGCAGCTTGAGGAACGCCCGGCGGTTCTCCACCCGCTCCCGCTCTTTGGCAAACTCCCTGCGGATCCCCCCGATCAGCGCCGGCCCGGGGGGGGCACTGCGGACCCCCCCTCGGAGCCGCCCCCGCGCCGCTTACCCGGACAGGACCCCCAGCACGAGGTTGAGCATAAAAAAGGAGCCGATGATGATGAGGGGAATGAAGTACAGCCAGTTCCAAGTGTTCCCTGAGGCGTCGTTGCTCTGGGAAATGGGGGGGGAACAGGGAGTGGGGGGTTCCCATGAGATTTGGGGCGATCCCATGAGTTGGGGAATCCCAGGAATTGGGGGTGTCCCGTGAGCTCAGGGGGTTCCATAATTTGGGGGATCCCATGACCTGAGGGGGTTCCCACGAGTTGGAGGAGTCCCATGAGTCGGGGGTGGGGGGGATTCCCAAAGGGCCCCGCGACCTGGAGGAGCTCCCAGGGGGTCCCCTGAGTTTTTGGGGGGAGTCCCACGAGGGTCACATGAATCCGTGTGGGGGGACCTAGGGGAGGACATGGGGGGACAGGAGGGGACAGAGCCGGGAGGGGACTCCAGAGGGAAGAGAGCACCGGGTGGGGACCGGGAGGGTACCGGAGAGCACCGGGAGCGGCCAGGCCCTCACATAGTAGAGGAGGTCGGTCCACCCTTCCATGGTGATGCATTGGAAGACGGTGAGCACGGCGAAGAGGATGTTGTCGAACTGCGTGATGCCGTAGTTGGGCCCTTCCCAGTATTTCTTGCACTTGGTGCCGTTGGGGCAGATCCGGGCCGGCTCGTCCGTCCCGCACGGGACCTCCACCTTGATCTCGTCTGGGGAGGGGGGGGGTCCCGTGGTCTGAACCCCCTCCGTGTCCCCAGGACCTCCCCCTCCCTCCCCTCCGCCGCAGGGCACGGACAGAAATAACCGCGGCCAATTAACGGCTTCATCAAGGGAGAGCAGCAATTAGGACATTCCAAATCGGGCGCTGGCCGCCGGCCCGGGGAGGTTTGGGGCGGGAGGAGTTCGGAGGGGTAGGAGGGAAGGATCCGGCCCCCCCAGCCCCGCTCCCAACCCCGGTGATCCCAGCCCCGGGATCCCCGCCCGCCCCGGTAGGAAACTGAGGCAGGAAGGGGAGGGGGAGAAGATTTAGAGGGGTTTAGGGGAATTTCAGGGGATTCAGGGGGAGTTAAGGGTGGTTAGAGAGGGCTTGGGCAGTTAGAGGGGATTGAGGGGTGTTGGAGGGGGGGCTGGTGGGCTTTAGGGAGGGTTTGAGGGACTTGGAGGGGGTTTGGGGAGGATTTAGAGGTCTTGGGGGTTTTGGAGAGGGTTCGGGGCAGACTTAAAGGGGGTTTTGGGGGACTGAGGGGGGATTGGGAGGGGGGAGGAGTTTGAGGGGGGTTTAGGAGGTTGGGAGGGAGTTCAGGGAGGTCTGGGGGGGATAGGGAGGTTTAGGGGAGTTGGAGGGGATTTGGGCAGAGTTTTGGCAGGGGACCGGGGGCATTCGGCCCCACCTGTGACCAGGTCGAAGCAGGTGGTGTGGAATTTGCCCATATAAAACTCTAATCCTATGATGGCGAAGATGAGGATCGCGAAGAAAAGCAGGAGCCCGATCTGCAGCAGTGGGATCATCGCCTTCATGATGGACTTCAGCACGACTTGTAAACCTGCGGCAGCGGCGGCTGAGCGGCCACGCCCCCCCGAAGCCCCCCCCGGGACCCCCAAATCCTCCGGGGGACCCCCAGATCCTCCCGGGGACCCCCCAGCACTCACTTGGGATCCCCGAGACCAGCTTGAGGGGCCGGAGCACGCGCACGGCCCGCAGCGTCCGCAGGTCAAACTGGGAGCCCACCGAGGCCAGGATGCTGTGGGATCAGGGGGTCAGGGGGGTCAGCGGGCGTGGGGACCCCCAGCGGGGCCACCGCGGCCACTGAGAGTGGCCACAGCCACCGACACACCCCAGCACGGCCAGCGACCCCCATAATCTGTCACCATGGACACTGAGAGACAGTGGGTCCGGCCACGCCGCCACCATGTCCGAGGGCCACCACCGTGAGCCTGTGGCCACCCTGCCACAGCTGTCACAAGCCCCCGTGTCCCTGTCACAGCCACTGCGAGCCCCTGGCCCCAGTGCAGGACAACGAGCCCCCGGCCACTGCGAGCCCCCAAATCTCTGTCACATGACCACAAACCCCTGGCCCCCACAAGCCCCCACGTCCCTGTCACACGGCCGCGAGCCCGCGGCCACCACGAGCCCGCGGCGGTGCTGTGGCGGCCCCCGCGAGCCCCCGTGTCCCCGCCGCAGGGCCACGTGCCGCAGGGCCGGCAGCCGGTGCCGCCAGCGCGGGCGGCAGCTCGGGGCTATTTTTAGCCTTTTCCGGCGATGCTGCCGGTGGTGGCTGATGCCAGCGCTGGTCCCAGCCCGGGGGTCGCGGCCACCGGCCAGCACCGGCCCCGACATCCCCGAGGGGCCGGAGGGGGTGCCCGGGGAGCCAAAGGGGGTCCTGGGTGTACCCCAGGGGTTTGTTGCTGACCCTGGTGCTGCGGAGGGTCCCCTGTTGCCATGGCAACCGGATGGAGATGCTCATCCATCACCCCCCAGTCATCGCAGTCAGACCCGGTTCCCCCAGCGACCCCCAATACCCCCATTTACCCCAATTTATCCACCCTCTGTCACCCCCTTTCATTCACCCCAATTAATTCACCCCCCCATCACCCCAATTACTGGGGGGAGCAATGCCGGGAACAGGGGGTGGAGGGGGCCGGGGGGTGCAGGACAGAGCCCCCAAAATAGCCCCCAAATCTCCCGCCTCAGTTTCCCCACTGGGCAAGCAAAGGACACGGGGGGCTGTGACCGGGGGGAGGGCTGTGACCTGGGGGGGGTCTCCGTGACCGGGAAGGTCTCCGTGACCGGGGGGGGCTGTGACCGGGGGGTCTCCGTGACCGGCGGTCTTTGGGGCGGTGCTGCCGCGGCCGGGGGGATTCTGGAGCTGCAGGGGGGGCCCGGAGCTGCCGGCGGCAGCGGGTGCCGGTGCCGGGCGCTGAGTGACACCGCGGGACAACGTTGTGACAGCGCCGGGAGGCCCCCGGGGACACGGGGACAGGGACGAGCTCGGCGGCCCCGCACACGCGCGGGGACACGTGGGACACGCGGGTGGGGCAGGGGTGGGCACGGGGGGGGTCCTGCACCCGCACACCTGCGTGGGGCGGGTCCCCACGGGCACGGACAGGCGGTGACACGCGATTGTCCCCGAAGAGCCGTGCCCCAGCCGTGCCCCAGCCGTGCCCCCGGTGTCCCCCGCGCGCCCCTCACCCCGTGAGCACCACCACGAAGTCCATGACGTTCCAGCCGTTGCGCAGGTAGGAGCCTTTGTGGAAGGCGAAGCCCAGCGCGATGATCTTGATCCCCGCCTCGAAGCAGAAGATGCCGATGAAATACGGCTCCGTGTCGTCCTGGGCGCGGGGACAGGTGTCGGGGACGGGTGCCAGGGGACGCCACCACCTCCGGACACCCCCTGGCCCCCGGGCCGAGGGGTCAGCGCTGCCCCCGACCCCTTCCAGCCCTCCCCGAGTGGCCCCGGGCGGAGGCGGCGACGCTCCCGGCGTGGCCCAGATTCCCAGTAAGGAGGAAACTGGGACGCTGGCGCGTCCAGGGGGAACTGGGAATCGTGGCCGGCGTGGGCCAGGTGTGGGCTGGCAGCCCCTCTCCCAACCGCCCGCCCTGCTGCCCACGCAGGGGGGCAGGGACACGGCAGGGGCCCCGCGGAGGGGGCTGGGGACACTTGATTGAGCCCCCAGGGTGGCCGGGGACCCCCAGCAGAACCCCCAGGGACCCTCACCAAAGCTCATAGGATGCTCGGGCACGTCTACTGGCACCCCCAGGGTGCCCAGGGACCCTCGCCAGAGCTCCAGACGTGCCCAGGGACCCTTGCTGGAGCCCCCAGGGGTTGGAGGGACCCTCCCGGGAGCCCCAGGGCCCCTCCCTAAGCCTCAGGGGTACCGAGGACCCTCCCCAGCCCACCCGCCCCCCGCTCACCAGCCGCTCCGACATGGGGGTCTTGTCCTCGTCGGGCAGGTGCTGCTCCAGCGCCAGGACGATGCAGTTCGCGATGATGGTGGCTAAAATCATGTATTCAAAAGGAGTGGGGGGCGAGTCAAGGAAAAAACGGGGCAGGGGGACCCCTAAACTGCACCAGCGGAGGGGAAACTGAGGCAGGAGTGGGGCCACGGGGTGCCTAAAGCGGGGCCGAGGCCCTCCCCGTGCCCCGATGTCGGTGCCCGCGTGTTCGGCAGCTCATTAATTAATTCCCTCATCAAAGCGGCAGCCGCGGCCTCGGCTGCGCGGAGCGATCAAAGCGCCCCGGGGACAACGGGACCGCCGCGACCAACACGGCCCCCCCTGGCCCGCGGGCACCGGGCAGTTGCACCCCCGGGGGTTGCGGGGACGTGTCCGTGTCCTGTCCCGTGTCCCCAGGTGCTGCCCCACGGCCCTGTCCCCTGCCCCACATCCCGCCCCACCAGTGGTGCCCATGACCGGGGCCATGGTGGCACTGAAGGGTGCAAAGATGAGGCTGGACCTCACGAGGCCGGGGCAGGGGACGGCTTCGGCCCCACAGCCCGGCACTGCACGGGTGTCCCACACGGATCTCCGGCGTGGCACTGCTGGCCAACATGGCTCTCTGGCACGGGACAGCTGTCCAGCACGGCACGGCCATCCCAACAGCCTGGCCTGCTTATCCAGCCCGGCACAACGGGGCACCCGGAACGGCCACCCCACTCTGCCCTCCCGGCACAGCTCCGGCACAGCGCTGTGACCTGGCACAGGCACCGCGCACAGCCCTGGCACGGGGACCTGGCGCTGCCGTCCGGCACAGCTCCGTGGCACGGCTCGGTTCTCCAGCACCTCTTCCCGGCACAATATGTCCCCCGGCGCCGGTATGTGGGCCAGCGCGGCTCCCTGGCACCGCACGGCTACCAGGCACGGCTCCCTGGCACAGCACGGCTCCCGGTGCCGGTATCCAGCCCGGCAGGATTCCTTGGCACTGCCAAGCTCCCGGTGCCGGTATTCAGCCCGGTGCGGCTCCCTGGCACAGCCCGGGATCCGGTGCCGGTACCCTCGTCACGACACGGGTACCCAGCACAGCTCCCGGTACCGGGATCTGGCCCGGCACGGCTCCCTGGCGCAGCCCGGGGATCCAGAACGGCTCCCGGTACCGGTACCTGGCCCTGCAAGCCTCCCTGGCACAGGCCGGGGATCCAGGACGGCTCCCTGGCATGGCACAGCTCCCAGAGCCGGGATCCGGCCCGGCTCCTGGCACGGCCCGGGCATCCGGTGCCGGATTCCGGCCCGGCAAGGCTCCTGGCACGGCCCGGCCCGGTTATCCAGGGCAGCAAAGCGCGGCGATGCAGCACGGATCCAGCACGGATCCAGCACGGATCTAGCACGGATCCAGCACGGCACAGCCTCCCAGCCATGGGGCTCTGCGCACAAAAAACCGGGATCGGGGGGCTCCCCTTCCCTCGGCGCCGTGCCCCCCCCCCCGGGATTCCCCCCAGAACGGATTTTGGGGCGCCGCGGGAGCAACCCCCGGCTGCCGCCGCCCCCTCGCCCCGGGACCGGCGTGGGAGGCTCTGCGTGCCGCAGGATGGGACCCGCAGGGCCGCGCCGGGGGGGGCAGGGGGGGATGCATCTCCCCCCCCAGCACCCCGGGGCACCCCGACGCCCCCAGACCCCTGCCCAGCCCCGCCGCGCCGCCCCTGCCCCGGGGCGCAGGGACCCGCTCGCCCGCCACCGCGCCCGGGGACGGCGCTGCCCGGCCCCGCTGCGGCACCGAACGGCGCGGCCCCCCCCTCCCCGCGACCCGCACCCCCAACCCCGCACCCCTGGAGCCCCCCTGCCCTCTGGGGGGGCACCTCGGATGTGTCCGAGGGAGTGACCGCGCCCCCAAAGTGCCCCCGGTGTCGGGGGGTCCCCAAAAGCTCGTGGTGGAGCCAGAGACCCTCAAAACAGCGTGAGGACCCCCCCGACCCCGCGTCGGCGCCCCCCCAGCCGCCAGGAGAGGTGGCAGTGGCTGCGTGTAGGGTGACAGAGGCGGTTTTGGGACGGTGGGGATCCTTTCGGGGTGACGGGGGCCTTTCTGGGTTGATGCTGCTGGCCGAGGGTTTTGGGGCCAGGAAAAAGGGGGAAGAGGCTCAGAGGAACCCCAAGGGCAGCAGGGCCGGGGCTGCACCTCCCCAAAATAGCCCAGAATAGCCCAAAATAGCCCTGCGCCCCCAGACACCCCAGCTGAGGCGGGGGGACGGATCTGGGGACACCTCGAGTCAGTGGGGACCCTGGAGGGATGGAAATGGGGGGTACAGGAGGGTTGTGGGGTGCGGGGGCTGGGGGATGCCAACTCACACATCCTCCCCAAAAATCGGGCACCGGGAGGTGCCGGTGCAATGGGGTCCCCCTTTCCCCCCCCGGATGAGCTGGAGCCCCCAATCTGGGGATGGGGGTGGTATGGGGGGGCAGCAGGGGCACGGGGGACCCCAATGCAGGGTAGAGAAATGGGGTCCCCAATGCAGGGCAGGGGGTGGGGGACCCCAAAAGGAGGCTGGGTACCCCAATTCAGGACAGGGAATGGGGACCCTAAAAGGGGGCCGGGGACCCCAGTTCAGGACAGGGATTGGGGACCACAAAAGGGGGCCGGGGACCCCAGTGCAGGCCACAGGGACGGGGATGTCGGATGGGGATCCCAATCAGGACATGGTGACCCCAATATGGGTCTGGAGTGCCCAGTGCAGGGCAAGGGGATGTGGGACGGGAACGAGGTGCAGGACAGGGGATGGGGACCGCAGTGTGGGGCTGGGGACCCCAGTGCAGAACACGGTGACCCAGTACGGGCATGGTGACCCCAATATGGGCATGGAGAGGTGGCGCATGACCGGAACAGGGACCCCAGTGCAGGGCAGGGAAACGGGGTCCTCGGTGGAGGTCAGGGAATGGGGACCCTCATGCAGGTCAGGGGAACCCCAAAGTGGGTCAGGGCACGGAGCCACCATATTGGGACCCCGGTATGAGGATGGGGATCCCAATACGGGGCTGAAGAGCTCATGCAGGACGTGGAGACCCCAGTGCGGGGCCGGGGACCCCAGTGCAGGACAGGGTGACCCCAGTGGAGACTGGGGACCCCGATGCCGGACAGGGGACCCCAATGAGGGCCAGAGGTCAGGGCTGTGGGCTGGGGCCAGGGTCCTTGTGCCAGCCCCAGGTTCCCGTCACGGGGCACGGGGGGTGCCAGAGCCGGGTCCCCTCGGCCGGGGGCTCCGGTGCGGGGCGCGGGGGTCCCCCCAGAAAGGATATGGCCATTCGGTGATCTTTTTGGCGTATTTCCTCACCACGTTGTCCTCGCTGAAGAGGAAGAGCGAGCGGTTGACGGTGAGGCAGTTCTGCCGCACCGGGATGGGGTTGTACAGGGCCATGGTGCGGGCGCGCTGGGCCATGGACTGCTTGTAGAGGCGCTGCGCCCCGGGGGGGCCCTGCCGCGGGCCCCCCCCCGCGCCCCGGCCCCCCGCCGCCGCCCCGGGGCCGCTCCCGCCGCCGCCGGGCCCATAGCGGGCCGCCACCTCCTCTCCGAAACGAGCCATCCCGCCGTGGGGGGGGTCACGCTGCTGAGGCCGGCACCGTCGAGGAGCTCATCACATCCCATGGGCCCCCCCCAAGCGCTCGGGGCGGGGGTCGGGGTCCGTCCCGACGGGGCGCGGGGCGCTCAGGCGGCGGACGGGAGCGGTGCCGGCATCCCGAGCATCCTCCAGTGCGGCGCGCCCCCCCCGCGAGCCGGTGCGGCGGGGGGGGGACCCTCGGCAGAGGGGGGTCCTCGGGATGCGGGGGTCCCTCCGCTGCGGCTCGCGGTGCCCCGAAGCGGGGGGTGGTCCCGGCGCTGCGGCTCGCGGTGCCCCGGCACGGGGGGGTCCCTCCGCTGCGGCTCGCGGTGCCCCGGAGGATGGGGGGGGCTCTTCTCTTGCCGTGATCCCCCCCGCAATCCGGTGCGGTGGGGGTGGGGGCCCCCCCCCCGGTGTAAAGGGGGTCTTCGACGCTGCGGCTCCCGGCGCGGGGGGGTCCCGGTGCCCCGGAGGGGGTTGCGGGGGTCCTGGCGCTGCAGCTCGCGGTGCCCCGGTTTCTGGGGGGGGTCCCGGTGACTCGGTAGCGGGAGGGCCGAGCCCCCCGCTGCGGCTCGCGGTGCCCCGGTGTGGGGGGGTCCCTTCGCTGCGGCTCGCGGTGCCCCGGAGCGGGGTGCGGGGGTCCCGGCGCTGCGGCTCCCGGTGCCCCCCCCGGGGGGGGGTTGCGGTAATTTGGGGCGGGGGGGAGGAGGGGGAGAGGCGCGGAAAAACCCGGGGCTCGCTCAGCGCATCCCGGCGCCCCCGGCCCGGAGCATCCGTGAGAGGGGGGAAAAGGTAAAAAATCCCCCCCAAAATCCCCAAACGGCCACAAAATCCAACGGATAGAAAAAAAGGCGAAGGCGGCGGCGCCGGGGGGTGGTGGCCCCCCCTCGGGGCGGCCGGGCCGGGCGGGGGTCGCCGTCAGCCCCCCGGCAGCAGCGGGGTGGCGGGGCCCATCGGGCCGGGCTGCGGCAGAGCTCGCGCTGCTGCTGCTGCTGCTCCTCCTCCTCCTCCTCCTCCTCCTCCCCCTCTCCTTCCCCCCCCAGTACCCGGGACCTTCTTCCTCCTCCTCCTCCTCCACCTCCTCCTCCTCCTCCTCCTCCTCCACCTCCTCCTCCTCCTCCTTCTCCTCCTCCTCTGTTTTCTCCTCCTCCTCCTCCTGCCCCTCAATTCCCGGGACTTTCGTCCTCCTCCTGCCCCCCGAGTGCCCGGGACCTTCCTCTTCTCCCTCGTGGTCCTCCTCCTGCCCCCCAATTCCTGAGACTTCCCCTTCCTCCTCCTCCTCCTCCGCCTCCTCCTCCTCCTCCTCCTCCTACTTTAATTACCCCTTCATTACTTAACGGGGATTAATGACCCCGCCGCTGCCTCAGTTTCCCCACACGGTGACCCCGGTGTCACCCCCCAGCTCGTTCCCGTGGGGATACAGTGGCTCTGCCCCCCCCCCCGCGCCCTTCGGGGTCCCCCCGGCTCCTCCCCCTCCGTGACCCCCAAAGCGGCCGAATTTGGGTCAGCGGGTGCCCCCCAGCCCCCGGTGACGTCACGGCCCTTTGTCCCCAGCGCCGCTTTTGTCCCGGCGCCGCAGCCGCCGCACGTGGCCCTGCCAGTGTCACCCCCGGGCCACCGGGACCCCGAGACACCCGGCCGGGAGGGGCTGCGGGGGGCAGGGGGGGCACAGAGCTCCGCCGGAGGCCCCCGGCACCGGGGCTCTGCCCGGAGGGTCAGCGGGGACTGTCCCCAGGGGCAGGACCCCAAACAGGGGCTGTCCCCAAAGGGGGACCCTGAGCATCACCTGCGAGCAATGGGGACCCCGAAACGCTGTGCACGGCCCCACACCTGGGCACGGCCCCACACCTGAGCAAGCCCACCTGTCACAAGTGTCCCCCCACAGCGCCAGCTCCAGCCGTGTCCCCAAATCCCAGGCTCAGCCCTTTCTCCCGGTCGGGCTCCCCTGGGGCCGGTGTCAGCATCTCACGGGGGTCCCACCATGGGGACACCCTCGCTGCCCTGGTGTCCCCAAAGGCTGCCAGACCCCTGTGTCCCCCCGTGTCCCCCTGTGTCCCCCCCCGTGTCCCCCCCCCGTCCGGGCCAGGCTGTGCCCATGTGCCGTGGCCGCATGCCCGGCGCAGCCGGATGTCCTGCAGGGCGGCAGCCGGACAGGGCCGGTGGCAGATGCGGCCGTGGGGACGCCGCGATGGCACCGGGGATGCGGTGGCACCACAGTGGCTCATTAGAGTGTCCCTGTGATGAGGCGGTGGCTGCCTGCAGGGGCTGATCAGAGGCCATCGGGCCACCGTGGTGGCACCTGCTGGGGCTGGGGGGATGGTGGCAGCTGTGCGGCAGGGATGGCGGCGGGGATGGGACCGAGGGCACCGGCAGCCTGTAGGGTTGGTGGGGATGGGGACAGGGACACTGCCAGCCCCATGGGGACATGGGGTGATAGAAATGGGGATGGGAACATTGTCACCCCCTCGGGGACCTGGCATGACAAGGATGGGGACATGGGGTGACCATGACAGGGACACTGCCGGCCCCATGAGGACGTGGGGGGTCAACTCAGTCCATTGAGGACACGGGATGATGGGGACGGTGATGGGGACACAGGGTGATGGTGGGGGGCCGTGGAGGGGAGAGGGTTAGGGGAGCAGTCGGTTGCTATGGAATCCCGTTGCTATGGAATCCGTTGCTATGAATCCCCGTTGCTATGGAGCCCGTTGCTATGGAGCCCCGTCGGTACAGGCCCCCGTTGCCATGAGCCCCCTGTCGCTGTGGACCCCGTTGGGATGAAGCACGTTGCTATGGAGACGGATGCGCTGAACGCTGTTGCTAGGGGGCCCCCCGATGCCGTGGACCCCGTTGCTATGGAGCCCTCGCTCCAATGTGCCCCGTTGCTATGGAAACCCGTTGCTACAGACCCCCGTTGCTACGGAGCTCCCGTTGGTACGGGCCGCCGTAAGTCACCGCGCTGCGGCGCCGCCAGAGATCGCGAACGCCGCCGGAGGGGCGGGGCCGCCAGGAAGGCTCCCGCCCCTCGCCGTGGCTGGGCCAATCAGCGCACGGTGATGGGAGGAAGGGGCGGGGCCTGAGGAGCGCAGCCGGAAAAGGTCGGTGGGGACCGGGGGGCGCGCGCGGGGGCGATCCCGGTACAGCCCGGTACAGCCCGGTACAGCCCGGTACAGCACAGGGACCCCCGTACAGCCCAGGGACCCCGGTGCGGAACAGGGACCCCGTACTGGCGCGGGGGGCCGGTGCCGGTACAGCCCGGTGACCCCAAACTGGGGGTAGCGGGTCACCAGTAGGGCCCAGTGACCCCAAACTGGCCGGGGGCCGCTCCCGGTACAGCCCGGTGCCCGCTCGCCGCGTCCTGGGATCGGTGTGCGGTGCCGTCCCCCGATCCCCGTCCCAGTACGAACCCGTGGCTGCTGTCCGCACTGGTCCCCCTGTCCCGGCACGGACCAGTGACCACCGACGCCTTCCCGCGCGGCCCGGGGGCTCCCCGGTGACCTCCTCGTCGCCCCCAGGTTCTGCCTGTGCCGGTCGCGCGGCTCCGGAGACCCTCGGCCATGGTGAGTGCGGATGGGGCCACCTCGGCTGCGCCGGGACCGCCGCGGCCACGCCGGGGCCACCGCGGTCACCCCGTGGCCATCCCGTGGTCACCCCGTGACTCCCCGATTTCCCCCCAGGGAGAGCGCAAGGGCACCAACAAGTACTACCCGCCCGACTTCGACCCCGCCAAGGTGCGCTGGGGGACTCGGGGGGCTAGGGAGGGGTTTTGGGGGGCTGGGGGCTGGCAGGAGGGTTCGGGCAGCTGGGAGTGGAGTTTTTGGGGGGCTGGAAAAGTGTGTGGGGATTTTGGGGGGGCCGGCCCCCTCCCTGACCCCGCTTTTTCCCCCCCAGCATGGCTCCCTCAACAAGTACCACCACAGCCATCCCCTGCGGGAGCGCGCCCGGAAGCTCTCCCAGGGCATCCTTGTCATCAGGTGAGGGGGGGGGGACACCCCAAAACGTCCCTTGTCACATTCCGGGGGCAGCGCTGACACCCCCAAACCCCCCCGACCCCCCAGGTTCGAGATGCCCTTTAACATCTGGTGCGACGGCTGCCAGAACCACATCGGGATGGGTGAGCTGCACCCCTGTTCTGGGGATTGGGGAGTTTTGGGGGGTCCTAGAGGGTCCCCAAATCCGCGGGGGGGGTGGTGGTTTGACCCCCCCCATCCCCCCACAGGTGTCAGGTACAATGCGGAGAAGAAGAAGGTGGGGAGCTACTACACCACCCCTGTTTACAGGTGAGCCACAGCCCCTCCCTCCCCTGCGGGGACACCTGGGGACCCCTCGGGGACCCCCTGACCGCTGTGGCCCCCGCCAGGTTCCGGATGAAGTGTCACCTGTGCGTCAACTACATCGAGCTGCAGACGGACCCCGGCAACTGCGACTACGTCATCGTCAGCGGGGCCCGGCGCAAGGAGGAGCGCTGGGACCCCGGGGACAGCGCCCAGGTCCTGCCCAACAGTGAGTCCCAGAATGGCCCAGCGCCCCCAGTGCCCCCCAGTGCCCCCAGTCCCCCCAGAGAGCCGTGCTAACGGCGTCCCCGCAGCCCCGGAGCAGCGGGAGCGCCTGGCCGTGGATCCCATGTTCCGCCTGGAGCACGGGGTGACAGACCGGGGGGTCCTGGAGCGCGCCACCCCCACCCTGACGCGGCTGCAGGAGGCTCAGGACGCCTGGAAGGACGATTTTGGCCTCAACAGCCGCCTCCGGAGGCGCTTCCGGGTCAGTGGGGAGGTCTGGGACCCCCAAATACTCATTGGGAAGCTCCGGGATCCTGAAAAGCCCAACGGGGGGCTCCTGCCCGCGCTGGAGTCTCCAGGACCCCCCCGGGGGTCTCCGGGCCGCTCCCCCAGCCCCGTCTCGCCCCCCAGGAGGAGAAGAAGACGCTGCGGGAGGAGGAGGAGGAGGCGGCGGCGCTGCGGGCCAGGGCCGGGCTCAGCATCCCGCTGCTCCGCGAGGAGGAGGAGGATCGGCGCCTCGCCGCCCTGCTCACCCTCCGCGCCCCCGACTGTGCGTGGGGGGGGTCCCGGGGGGTTCCCGCGGGGGTTCGGGGCGGCCCCGCGCCCCCCCTGACCCCCCACCCGGCCCTGTCTCCCCACAGCCTACGAGGAGAAGCAGCGGCTGAAGCGCTCCGAGATCTCCCAGCGCTCCTGGTTCGGCCCCGGCACGGGCCGAGCGGGCGGGGGGGCCCTCCAAAAATTGGCTTTTGGGGCGGGACGAGCGCCGAGGGGACCCCCGGGCCCCCCCCCGACCCCCGCCGGGCTCGGCATCGTGCGGCGGCGGGCGGGGGAGGACGGCGGGGGGGCGGAGGGGGCGCCCCGGGGGAACCCCGAGGCCGGGTCGGACCCCCCCGGTGCCGCTCCCCAGGCTGAGGGAACCCCCCCGGGCCCCCCCGGTGCCGCCCCCGCCCCGTCCCTCGTCGCCGACTATTCGGACTCCGGCTCCGAGAGCTCCTGAGCGGGGTTTTGGGGGGCTGGACCTCCCCCCGGGCTGGTCTGGGGGGGCGCCGAGCCCCCTGCTCCCCCCCCCAAAACCCCCCTGTAATTTATACCCCCGAGCAGCCCCACATTAAAAGCTGTCTGTGGCCTGTCGTGAGTGTCGCGTGTCGCGCCACGGGACCCCCGCTCCGGATCGCGACCCCCGTGGCCCCCCCTGCCCTCCCCGCGCTCCGGTGCCCCCGTGACGCTGCCGGGGGCGGCCCCGGTTCCCCGGAAGGGGCGGGGTCGCGGGGTTCGCGATGGCGCTCGAGTCGCTGCGGTACCGGCGTGGCTCCCTCGAGGTGCTGAACCAGCGGCTGCTGCCGGGGCAGCTCCGCTACGAGCGGGTGGGGGGCGTGGAGCGGGCCTGGGGGGCCATCCGCGACATGGAGGTGAGGGGAGACCCCCCGGTCCTGGCCCCCTCCCACCCGTCCTCCACCGCCCCCGCAACATCCCCGCTCCTCCCTTCCCCCCAAGCACCCCCTTGTTTGGGGACCCTCCGAATCCGCCCGAGGGGGGCTCAGGGGCTGTTCTGTGCCCCCCCCAGGTGCGGGGGGCTCCGGCCATCGCCCTGCTGGGCTGCCTGAGCCTGGCCGTGGAGCTGGCGGAGGGCGCGGGGCCCTCCGATGATTTGGGGGCCCTGGAGGAGTTTGTGGGGCAGAAATTGGGGTTCCTGCTCAGCGCCCGCCCCACGGCCGCCAACCTGGGTCGCGAGGCCGAGCGGCTCCGGACGTTTGTCCGGCAGCGGGTGGAGACCCCTGGCGTCACCCCCCAGCAGCTGCGGGAGAGGTAACGGCGGTGAGGGGAGTTGGGGGGGCGCTGGGGGGCTGGGAGGTGTGTGGGGAGGTGTTGAGGTCAGTATTGGGAATCCCCGGGGAAAACTGGGGGGCTGGAAGAGGTCTGAGTGGTTCCTGGGATCCCTCTGGGGTGGATTTGGGGTGTTGAGGGGGGGTCCTGATGTGCTCCTGGGGTGGATTTGGGGTTCCAGGTGCCCCTGCGGTGGGTTTGGGTGTTGAGGGGGGTCTCGGGATCCCCTGGGGTGGGTTTGGGATTAGGTTTGGGGGGGGGGGGTCACACCCCGCGTTTTTTCCTCCTCCCCAGCATCATTGAATACATCGAGGGGCTCCTGGAGAAGGACCGGAGAGACAATCGGAACATTGGGGCGCACGGGGCGAGCGACATCTTGGGGAGGGTCCCGGGGGGTGGCCCCGTCACCCTCCTGACCCACTGCAACACCGGGACGCTGGCGACAGCGGGCTACGGCACCGCCCTGGGTACTGGGGGGCTCAGTGTCCCCTGTTTTCCCCCAGGGCTTGTGCGGGGGTCTCTATCGCAGGGGGAGGTGTCTGTCGTGGGGTCCCTGATGTGTCCCGCGTGTCCCCAGGTGTCGTGCGGGCGCTGCACCAGCGCGGGTCTCTGTCGCGCGTGTTCTGCACCGAGACCCGGCCCTACAACCAGGGCTCGCGGCTCTCGGCGCTTGAGCTGAGCCACGACGGCGTCCCCGTCACGTTAATCGCCGACAGCGCGGCCGCCGCTGCCATGAGGGAGCGGGGAGTGCAGGGTGAGGGGCGGTGGGGGCCGGGGGGACACACGGGGTGGGGACGGGGACAAGGGATGGGGAGGGGACATGGGACAGGATGGGGACAAGGAGGCAGGACACGGGATGGGTGGCAGAGGCTGGGGACAGGTGACGTGGGGAAGGACTGGGACAAAGGGGGAGCACGGGGAGGGGATGGGGACACGGGATGGGGGCAGGTGACAAAGGACCTGACCCCATTCTGTCCCCAGCTGTGGTGGTGGGCGCTGACCGCGTGGCTGCCAACGGCGATGTGGCCAACAAGATCGGGACGTTCCAGCTGGCGGTGGCTGCGCGGCACATGGGGATCCCCTTCTACGTGGCCGCCCCAAGCAGCACCTGTGACCCCACGCTGGCTTCAGGCCGCCTGATCCCCATCGAGGAGCGGCCGGGGACAGAGCTCACCCAGCTCGGGGGCGTCCTCCTGGCTGACCCCGGTGGGTGCCACGCATCGGGGGCTTCCTGGGGCGTCCCATTAGGGCGGGTTGGGGTGTCCCAGACCCCAGGGCGGGTTGGTGTCTAGGGATGGGGGTGCCCTATGGGTCAGGGGGTCCTTTATGAGGTGGGGCAGTTCTGTTTGGGTCACGGGGTCCCACCCCTGCCTGGGATCGCTGCCAGAGCCCCTCTGACCCCATGTCCCCCCTCCTCCTCCTGCAGACGTCGATGTGTGGAACCCCGCTTTTGACGTCACGCCGCATGAGCTCATCACGGGGGGCATCATCACGGAGTGGGGGGTCTTCGCACCCTCCGAGGTGTGCCGGGCGCTGGCGGAGCGGGGGGAGCAGTGACACCTTCCGCCTCGGTGTATCCCGGCAGTCCTTGTGGCAATAAAGCCCCGGTGTATCCCGGCAGCCTTGGCGCCTCGATGTGTTCGGCGTTCCTTCCGCCGCACCCCGGTGTATCCCGGCAGCCTTTGCGGCAATTCGGGTTTGGGTTTGGGTCGCCCCGGTGTATCCCGGCAGCCTTTGCGGCAATAACGCCCCGGTATATCCCGGCAGCCTTTGCGGCAATAACGCCCCGGTGTATCCCGGCAGCCTTTGCGGCAATTCCGCCCCGGTACATCCCGGCAGCCTTTGCGGCAATTCCGCCCCGGTATATCCCGGCAGCCTTTGCGGCAACTAGGCCCCGGTATATCCCGGCAGCCTTTGCTGCAATCGCCCCGGTGTATCCCGGCAGCCTTTGCGGCAGCCCCGGTATCCCGGCAGCCTTTGCGGCAATAAGCCCCGGTTATCCCGGCAGCCTTTGCGGCAATAACGCCCCGGTACATCCGGCAGCCTTTGCGCAAAGCCCCGGTTATCCCGGCAGCCTTTGCGGCAATGCCCCGGTATATCCCGGCAGCCTTTGCGGCAATAACGCCCCGGTAATCCCGGCAGCCTTTGCGCAATGCCCCGGTATCCGCAGCTGCGGCATACCCCGGTACATCCCGGCAGCCTTTGCGGCAACTAGGCCCCGGTGTATCCCGGCAGCCTTTGCGGCAATAACGCCCCGGTAAATCCCGGCAGCCTTTGCGGCAATAACGCCCCGGTACAACCCGGCAGCCTTTGCGGAAGTAACGCCCCGGTGTATCCCGGCAGCCTTTGCGGCAACTAGGCCCCGCTATATCCCGGCAGCCTTTGCGGCAACTAGGCCCCGGTACATCCCGGCAGCCTTAGCGGCAATAACGCCCCGGTGTATCCCGGCAGCCTTTGCGGCAACTAGGCCCCGGTGTATCCCGGCAGCCTTTGCGGCAATTCCGCCCCGGTACATCCCGGCAGCCTTTGCGGCAATTCCGCCCCGGTGTATCCCGGCAGCCTTTGCGGCAATGCCCCGGTGGGAATAACGCCCCGGTTATCCCGGCAGCCTTTGCGGCAATTACGCCCCGGTACATCCCGGCAGCCTTTGCGGCAATTCCGCCCCGGTACATCCCGGCAGCCTTTGCGGCAATAACGCCCCGGTACATCCCGGCAGCCTTTGCGGCAACTAGGCCCCGGTACATCCCGGCAGCCTTTGCGGCAATCGCCCCGGTGTATCCCGGCAGCCTTTGCGGCAATAGGCCCGGTATCCCGGCAGCCTTTGCGGCAATTCCGCCCCGGTGTATCCCGGCAGCCTTTGCGGCAACTAGGCCCCGGTGTATCCCGGCAGCCTTTGCGGCAATAACGCCCCGGTGTATCCCGGCAGCCTTTGCGGCAATTCCGCCCCGGTACATCCCGGCAGCCTTTGCGGCAACAAGGCCCCGGTATATCCCGGCAGCCTTTGCGGCAATAACGCCCCGGTACATCCCGGCAGCCTTTGCGGCAACTAGGCCCCGGTATATCCCGGCAGCCTTTGCGGCAATTCCGCCCCGGTATATCCCGGCAGCCTTTGCGGCAATAACGCCCCGGTACATCCCGGCAGCCTTTGCGGCAACTAGGCCCCGCTATATCCCGGCAGCCTTTGCGGCAATTCCGCCCCGGTATATCCCGGCAGCCTTTGCGGCAACTAGGCCCCGGTACATCCCGGCAGCCTTTGCGGCAACTAGGCCCCGGTGTATCCCGGCAGCCTTTGCGGCAATAACGCCCCGGTAAATCCCGGCAGCCTTTGCGGCAATAACGCCCCGGTACAACCCGGCAGCCTTTGCGGAAGTAACGCCCCGGTGTATCCCGGCAGCCTTTGCGGCAACTAGGCCCCGCTATATCCCGGCAGCCTTTGCGGCAACTAGGCCCCGGTACATCCCGGCAGCCTTAGCGGCAATAACGCCCCGGTGTATCCCGGCAGCCTTTGCGGCAACTAGGCCCCGGTGTATCCCGGCAGCCTTTGCGGCAATTCCGCCCCGGTACATCCCGGCAGCCTTTGCGGCAACTAGGCCCCGGTACATCCCGGCAGCCTTTGCGGCAATTCCGCCCCGGTACATCCCGGCAGCCTTTGCGGCAATTCCGCCCCGGTATATCCCGGCAGCCTTTGCGGCAATAACGCCCCGGTACATCCCGGCAGCCTTTGCGGCAACTAGGCCCCGGTACATCCCGGCAGCCTTTGCGGCAACTAGGCCCCGGTACATCCCGGCAGCCTTTGCGGCAATAACCCCCGGTTCCGGCAGCTTTGCGGCAATGCCCCGGTTCCGGCAGCCTTTGCGGCGCCCCGGTACATCCCGCACCTTTGCGGAAAGCCCCGGTATCCCGGCAGCCTTTGCGCAACAGCCCCGTAATCCCGGCCCTTTGCGGAATCGCCCGGTGTATCCCGCAGCCTTTGCGGAAAGGCCGGTGTATCCGGCAGCCTTTGCGCATGGCCCGGTTATCCCGGCGCCTTTGCGGCAATAACGCCCCGGTGTATCCCGGCAGCCTTTGCGGCAATTCCGCCCCGGTATATCCCGGCAGCCTTTGCGGCAATAACGCCCCGGTACATCCCGGCAGCCTTTGCGGCAATAACGCCCCGGTATATCCCGGCAGCCTTTGCGGCAATTCCGCCCCGGTACATCCCGGCAGCCTTTGCGGCAACTAGGCCCCGGTATATCCCGGCAGCCTTTGCGGCAATAACGCCCCGGTACATCCCGGCAGCCTTTGCGGCAATAACGCCCCGGTGTATCCCGGCAGCCTTTGCGGCAACTAGGCCCCGGTATATCCCGGCAGCCTTTGCGGCAATAACGCCCCGGTACATCCCGGCAGCCTTTGCGGCAATTCCGCCCCGGTGTATCCCGGCAGCCTTTGCGGCAACTAGGCCCCGGTACATCCCGGCAGCCTTTGCGGCAATTCCGCCCCGGTATATCCCGGCAGCCTTTGCGGCAATAACGCCCCGGTATATCCCGGCAGCCTTTGCGGCAATTCCGCCCCGGTACATCCCGGCAGCCTTTGCGGCAACTAGCCGGTATCCCGGCGCCTTTGCGGCAATTGCCCCGGTGTATCCCGGCAGCCTTTGCGGAATAACGCCCCGGTAATCCCGGCAGCCTTTGCGGCAATTCGCCCCGGTACATCCCGGCAGCCTTGCGGGCCCCGGTGTATCCCGGCAGCCTTTGCGGCAATTCCGCCCCGGTGTATCCCGGCAGCCTTTGCGGCAATAACGCCCCGGTGTATCCCGGCAGCCTTTGCGGCAACTAGGCCCCGCTATATCCCGGCAGACTTAGCGGCAATAACGCCCCGGTGTATCCCGGCAGCCTTTGCGGCAATTCCGCCCCGGTGTATCCCGGCAGCCTTTGCGGCAATAACGCCCCGGTATATCCCGGCAGCCTTTGTGGCAACGAGGCCCCGGTACATCCCGGCAGCCTTTGCGGCAACTAGGCCCCGGTGTATCCCGGCAGCCTTTGCGGCAATTCCGCCCCGGTGTATCCCGGCAGCCTTTGCGGCAATAACGCCCCGGTGTATCCCGGCAGCCTTTGCGGCAACTAGGCCCCGCTATATCCCGGCAGACTTAGCGGCAATAACGCCCCGGTGTATCCCGGCAGCCTTTGCGGCAATTCCGCCCCGGTGTATCCCGGCAGCCTTTGCGGCAATAACGCCCCGGTATATCCCGGCAGCCTTTGCGGCAATAAGGCCCCGGTACATCCCGGCAGCCTTTGCGGCAATTCCGCCCCGGTATATCCCGGCAGCCTTGCGGCAATCGCCCCGGTGTATCCCGGCAGCCTTTGCGGCAACTAGGCCCCGGTACATCCCGGCAGCCTTTGCGGCAATTCCGCCCCGGTATATCCCGGCAGCCTTTGCGGCAATAACGCCCCGGTACATCCCGGCAGCCTTTGCGGCAATTCCGCCCCGGTATATCCCGGCAGCCTTTGCGGCAATTCCGCCCCGGTGTATCCCGGCAGCCTTTGCGGCAACTACGCCCCGGTACATCCCGGCAGCCTTTGCGGCAATTACGCCCCGGTACATCCCGGCAGCCTTTGCGGCAATAACGCCCCGGTACATCCCGGCAGCCTTTGCGGCAATTCCGCCCCGGTATATCCCGGCAGCCTTTGCGGCAATAACGCCCCGGTATATCCCGGCAGCCTTTGCGGCAACTAGGCCCCGGTACATCCCGGCAGCCTTTGCGGCAATAACGCCCCGGTATATCCCGGCAGCCTTTGCGGCAATAACGCCCCGGTATATCCCGGCAGCCTTTGCGGCAATAACGCCCCGGTATATCCCGGCAGCCTTTGCGGCAATAACGCCCCGGTATATCCCGGCAGCCTTTGCGGCAATTCCGCCCCGGTTGGGTTTGGGATAACGCCCCGGTATCCCGGCAGCCTTTGCGGAAATAACGCCCCGGTGTATCCCGGCAGCCTTTGCGGCAATAACGCCCCGGTATATCCCGGCAGCCTTTGCGGAAATAACGCCCCGGTGTATCCCGGCAGCCTTTGCGGCAATAACGCCCCGGTATATCCCGGCAGCCTTTGCGGAAATAACGCCCCGGTGTATCCCGGCAGCCTTTGCGGCAATAACGCCCCGGTGTATCCCGGCGTGCCCCACGCACCGCCCCGCCGGGTCTCGGCCTAACCGGCTCTAACGCGGAAGTGGCGGCGATGGCGCAGGGCCGGCCCAAGGCCGCGGCCAAGCGTCCCAAAGCGGCAGCGGCGGCGGCGGCGGCGGCCCGGGGTACTCGGGGCCCGCGGAAGGGAGGTAAGGTTGGTCCCAGGGCCCGGGTCCCGGGGAAGGTGCAAGGGGAGAGTCGGGCTGGGGGTCCAGGATTCGCTCAGGGGAGCCCCGGCAGGGCGAGAGGAGGCCTCAGGACTTGGGGGTGGAAGGGAGGCTCTGGAGGTGGCGGGCGTGTCTAGTAGAAGTCCTGGAGGTCTCCGCTGCCCTGCTTGGGGTCTCTTCGGGTGACACACGGCTTCTGGGAGCTCGGGTTTGTCAGTGGGGGGGTCCTGGGCATCTCTCGGGTCTCAGCCCCGCCACTCTCTCCACAGGCCGCACCATCGCCCCGAAGAAGCTCCGCGTGATCCAACAGCAGAAGCTGAAGAAGGTGAGGGGGGGGCGCGGTGGGGTTTGCGGGGTCCCGAGGGGTCTGGGGGGGCCTCATCTGTGCCCCCCTGACCCCCCCGTGCTCCCCCCCAGCGCCTGGAGGTCGGGATCCGGATGCGGATCGAGCGGGAGACGGTGCAGCGCGCGCAGGGTGGCCTCCCCAAAAAACTGGCCCTGGTCACGGCACCAGCCCCTACCAAGGGTAAAGCCAAGAAGGGCCGCGGCTGAGCCCCCCTGGGGAACGTCCCCTGAACCCCCCTCCAGTGACCTTCTCGAGGACCTGCGGGAGTCCGGGCTGTTCTCAGCCCCCCATTGTTGTTTAATAAAAGGGATTTGTGGGCGGCAGTCCCCCTCACACCCCCGATGCTGGTGTCTGATTTAGAGGGGCCCGGGATGCGGTCGGAGAGGGCTTGGGGAGCTCCTGGAGGAGAGATTTGGGGAGGGGGGTAGGCATCGGTGTAGCCCCGAGATCGAGGGGGCCCCTGGGGGTGTCCCGGTATCCCCGGGAGGGTTCTGGGGGGAGGCGTCCCTGTCTCTGAGGGTGGGTCAGATCTTCCCGGGGGGTCTTGAGGGACCCAGGTCTGGGTGTCCCAGGGGGGTATCACTGCATCCATTGGGGGGGATCCCGGTGTCCTCGGGGGTGTCTTGGGGGGTTCCCGGTGTCTTCGCGGGGTTCTGGGGGTGGTCCTGGGGATTCTGTGGGTCCCTGAGAGGGTCCTGGGGGGGTCTCGAGGAGGTCCCGGTGTCCTTGGGGCGGGACTAGGGGGAAGTCTTAGTGTTACTCGGGGGTCCCGGTGTCTGCGGGTGCTCTCGGAGAGGTCTCCGTGGATTGCCAGGACTGTGGAGGAGTCCCGTCCCCTTCCCCGGCGCCGCCACAACTTTATGAATGGCTCGCCAGGTCCCGCCCCCGGCCCGCGCTGATTGACAGCGGAGGGAGCCGCGGCAGCCAATGGGAGCGCGGCTGGGCGGGGCCACGGCCTTAAGGCACCACGCCCTTTTTTGGGCGGGGCAAAGACACGAGGGCGCCTCCCCTCCCCCACAGTGGGTGTAGCCGGCAAGGGCGTGGTCTGCGCGAAAGCCCCGCCTCAAATGACGTCAGGGAAATTCCCTGGAATCGGCGCCGCCGGGTTTATTTTGGGAAACAAACAGGGAACGATTGGGGGAGGGGCCGGACGCCGGAGCCCCCCCCGGGGCCTCGCGTGGGGCGGGGCCCCCCAGACCCCTCCAAACCCCTCCCGTGACTCACCCACAGCCGGGGGGGCCGCGGCCGCCGCTGCCGGGGCTCGCCCGGGACCGAGGGGGAAAGCGGGGGGGGGGAACGGGGGCCAGCAGCCGCGCCCCACAATTCCACCGGGGCCCTCCACAAAAACCCACGAACCCCCCGAAACCCCCCACGGCCCTCCCCAGCACCCCACAAACTGCCCGTGTCCCCACACTGCCTCCCACCCTCCCCTGGGCACCCCCCACCCCCTCCTAGCAGCCCCCCACCCCCCCACCAGCCATGGTTCCAACCGTGCTGGAGGGTCCCTGCCCCCTCCCCCCCCGGTCAAATTGCTGGGTAACCCCTCCAAGGATTTTTGGGGTCTCAGTGCTGTGGAAGATCCTGCGCGTCCCGGTGAGCTCGGGGAGAGCGACGGATACACGGGACCGGAGGGTCTGGGGGGTCCTCGGTGGGGTTGGACGGTTCAGGGTAAATTGGGGACACCCAGGGGGGTCTCGGGGTGCGGGGGCCCGACCCCTGTTCCTGCTGAACTGAGCCAGTTTATCCAAAGCAACTGCAAATCAGCTCAGCGGGCACCGGGGGCAGCGCCCGGGTGGGGCCGAGGGGCTCCGGGGGATCCTGGGGGTCCCCCAGGGTGTCAGAGCAGTCCCGTGGTCCTCGTGGGGGTTCAGCATCCAGTGGCGCTTGGGGGGGGCCCAGGGAGATTCAGGTTTTCAGGGGGAACCCGGGAAGGGGCTCCAAGGATTTTGGGGGAGTACCGGGAGAGCCCCAAGGGTTTGGGGGGCCCCGGGGAGCCCCCGTTGTCCGGGCGAGGGGGGCGGGAGGCGGAACTTAGCCACTGTGAACACGGCGCGGCTGGACTCTGTTCACAGGTGGGCTAAGCCCTGCCCCCGGCCCCCAAAACCCTCCCAGCACCCCAAAACCACCCCCACAGCACCTATGCAGCCCCCCGCCCCGCACCCAAACTCCCCTAAAGCTCCCCCAAACTTCCCCCCAAGTCTCCAGGACCCCCCAAACCCCCTCCTCCGGCCCCCCCCCGGCGTGGTGGTGGGGGCTGGGGCCCGTTGGAAATCCCTGGCAATGTGATTTTGGGCAAAAACGGTAAAAAATCCCATCGCCAGGAACCCCGGCGGGCGGCAGCGGGAGGGGGGGGGTCGGACGCCCCGGTGAGGGGAGTTCGGACATCCCAGTGATGGTCCCGGTGCTCCCACGGTGCCATCTCAGTGTCGAGGCCGGAGCCGGTGCCACCTGTGGGAATGTGGGGAGGTTGGTGGGGATTCACCCCTGGAGAGGCTCCAAGTGTTTTGGGGGGATCCAGGGGGGTCCCGGGGCAGTGGAGTCTCTGTGGAGATGGGACGAGCACGCGGTGGCACTGGGCCGTGCCCTGAGGGGACACGGGAGGGGTGGCGGGACCGAGACAGGACTGGGACTGGGATTGGGACTGGGACGGGGACACAGCACCGGGACATGGCTCCGCTGGCTCTCCCCAGTCCCGGCACCGTGGCACCCGTCACCGGTCTGCAGCGTGAAACGTGTCCCCGGCTGTGCCACGTCCCCAGTGTCCCCTCGGTGTCCCCATGGCAGGATAGGCACTCCCGGACCCCCTGGCTCTCTCTCATGGGCCGGGACCCACGTCCCCCGGTGCCATCAGTGTCACCATGTCCCCGTGTTGGGACCCCCGTGGCCCCCAGGCCGTGGCCCTTGGTCACTCTGTCACGGCCCTGGCGTCCCCAGCACTGGTGGCCATGGTGGATCTGGGGCTGGTGGCCGCCGTGGCCCCGGCACTGGTGTCCCCGGTGTCCCCGGGGCCGGGGCTCTGCAGGCGCCATGTGGGACCCACGAGGCTCCGCCCGGTCGTGACATCAGCGTCGTCACGACAACGGGGCGACTTCAAAGGGAATCGGGTGGAACCGGCCCAAAAAATGGGGGTAAACAGCGGCGGCGGCACCGACACGGGGCCGGGGGGCCCGGGGGACTTCGGGAGGGCTCGAGGGGTGCCCCGACCCCGGGTCCCCACGGCGGGGGTCGCGGCAGTCGCGACGGTGACGGCCCCCCGGTGCCCGTGGGGCCCAGCTGCCCCCGGTGCCAGCGGTGGTGGCACCGACAGGAGGCCGGGAGGGGTCCTGGGGGGTCCGGGGGTGCCCAGACCCGGGGGTCCACGGGAGAGGGGGGGTCACTACGGTTACAGCAGCAGCGGCCCTTCAGTGCCTCCAGCCCCGCTGGCACCATGGGCACAGCTCGGTGCCCCCAAGTGTGGGGCGGGGGGTGACCTCGCGTCTGGGGGTGGCCCAGATTTGGGCCCCCCCCGGGTTTTGGGAAGTCTCTCCCGGTTTTTTGGGGGCCCCTCCCGGTTTTGGGGGCCCCTCCCGGTGCCCCCCCGGCGCCAGGGCGGTGCCGGCCCGGCCGCCCCGACCGGCTCCCGCGGCCCCGGGCGGGGGCGGCCCCGGCGGGGGGGGCGGGGGGTGCCCGGTGCCAAAATTCCCACCTTCGTCCCCAAAACAGGAGTGGGAAAAGGCAGCGGCGCCGCCCGTCGCCTGCGGAATGCAGGAACAGGGGTGGCATGGGGGGGGATCAGGGGATTTTGGGGGTCCGTGGGTTGGGGGGCTGATATCGGGGGGCGGTTTGAGGGTCCGATGTTGGAGCGGTTGGGGGATTGAGGGGGTCCCCGGCTGGGTGTGTTGTGGGGGCGGGGGGGCTCTGTGTGTTGGTGGTCCCAAGGCCCAAGGGATGAGGCCGGGGGTGCCGTGGATTCTGGGGGTCCCAAGGCTGGGACACGGCAGGTCTCGGGGCTCCTGTACCGCAGGGGTCCGCGGGGCTGGGGGTCCAACGCCGGAGGCTGCTGTGGGTCTGGGGAGAGCCAGTACCGAGTGGATTTGGGGGTTCCCAGGGCCGGGGGATCGGTGGGTTTCGGGGCTCCCAGGCCGGGAGGGGTCGGGGATTTGGGGGCGTGATTCCAAGTGGGTCTTGGAGTTCCCAAACCGGAGGGGCTCCGTGGGTTTCGGGGCTCCCAGGCTGGGGGGAATCGGAGATGTGAGGTTCCCAGGCCGGATGGGGGGGGGGGATCTGTGGGTTTGGGGGTTCTCAGGCCGGGGGGGGTCTGGGATTTGGGGTTCCCAGGCCGGGGCGGCTCCGGCGTCGCGCGGGCCAAGCGGGGGCGGGGGCGGGAAGGGGCCGCCCCGTCCGCGCCCGTCGGCGCCGGGGGGAAAGGATGAATCACCGCCCGGCGCCGCCGCCCCCCCGGCCCCCCCGGCCCCCGCCCCGCGAGCAGGCCCGGAGCCCCCAGACCCCCCCCGGGACCCCCCGGACACCTCTCGGACGCCCCGCACCCCCCTGCCCGCCCCTCGCCAGCCTCGGGCCGTCGATGGCCGTGGCGGTGCCGCCGCCACCCCCGGGGGGAATCCGGAGGGATCCGGTGGGATCTGGCGGGACCCCGCGGCCCTTCCCGCCATCCCCGCGCCGGGCACGAGGCCACGGCCGCGGCCCCTCTCCCGCCGCCCCGGAACCTTCCGGGGGTCCCGCGGGGCCGTTACTCACCGGGAGTGGCGGCCGGGGGTCCCGGGGGGCTCCGGGGGGGAAGCCGGGCCGGGGGGGGGCTCCGGGGGCTCCCGGGGGCTCCCCAAGTCTCTGACTTTTACTCCAAGAAGGGAAACGCTTTTAAACGCTTCGCTCCGCCCCGGGAGCGACGAGGCCGCGGCGGCGGCGGGGAAGGGGGGGAGGAGGAGGGACCGGGGCCGCCTCCGCCCGCCCCGGGACCGCCCCGGGACCGCCCCGAGCCCGCACCCCCCCGCACCGAACCCGCACCGGCCTCGAGTCCGCCCCGCACGGCCCCGCAGCGGCGCCGGGACGAGCCCGGGTGGGCAAAGGAGCGGCGGTGGCGAGGAGCCACGTGCCCCATAGAAAGGGGGTTTCGGAGCCCCATAGCAGGGGGGCCCCACGTGCCCCATGGCGAGGGGGTTCAGAGCCTCCTGGCAAGAGTGATGTGTGCCCCATGGCAAGTGGGCTCAGTGCCCCACAGAAAGGGATCCTGGTGCCCCATGGCACGAGGGCTCAGTGATCCATGGCACAGGAGCTGTGTGCCCCATAGAAAGGGGGTTTGGTGCCCCATGCCAAGGGGGCCATGTGCCCCATGGCACAGGGACTGTGTGCCCCACAGAAAGGGGGTTTGGTGCACCCTAGCACAGGACCCACAGGATCCTTGCACCCCACAGTGAGCAGCTCCTGTGCCCCATGGCTGGGGGCCTGGACACCCCACAGCAAGTGCCCGGGTGCCCCGTGGCTGTGGGGCGCCACAAGGCGCTGGCAAGGCCCGGGGGGGCCGGGGGTCACCATGGCGATGGTGCACACACAGACATTAAACAGAGTTTTATATCGGAAGTAGCGAAACCACAACGCGTCACCGCGGCCGCAGCGCCAGCCCTGCCCCACACCCCTCGGCCCTACCCTTCAGCCCTGCCCCACAGCCAGCCCTGTCACACACCCCCAGCCCTGTCCCGCAGCCCACCCCATAGCCCCCTGCCCCATAGACTGTCCCATAACCCCCCTGCCCCATGGCCAACCCTGCCCCATAGACTGCCCCACACCCCCCATACCTACCTGCCCCCCAGCAGTGGGGCAGGACGGGCACCCCAGTGCCCCCCAGTGCCTCCCAGAGTCCCCCAGGCCTTTCCTGGTCCCGCCCCACATCTGGCAGCGGCTGCACATCTGGGACAGAGCAACAACCCCCCCCACCTTCGCCAGCTGCTAATTTTAAACACGGGACCCCCCCGGCCTCCTGCGGGCCCCCAGCCCTGCTCAGGGTCGGGCATGGAACGTGGAACACGGAACGGGGAACGTGGCACAGGGAACACAGGACATGGGAACGAGGAACATGGGACACAGAACGCTGAACACAGCACATGGCGCTGCCAACACACAGCACACGCGTGTGCCCACACGTGGCCGTGCACACCTGCACATGCACGCACAGCCAGGCACACCTGCACACACTTGCACACGCTTGCACACGTGTGTTCACACCCGCACAGGCCCAGGGCAGCACCATGGTGGCCATGTCAACCCCACAGTGGCCGTGCTGAGGTCCTGCTGGGATCGTGGTGGCCATGCCAGGTCCCTGTTTGTCAGGAGTAGCCATGGTGGCCATGCTGGCTTCCTGTGAGTCCCGCGGTGGCCCTGTTGGCCCTGCTGGGTGCCTGTGTGGCCGTGGTGGCCGTGTGGGCTCCCTATGGGCTCCCTGTGGCCCAGGGCTCGGCGATGCCCTTTCTAGGCAATGGCAGCAGCCGGGCCATCGCCCACGCGCCGCCGGCACATTCCTCCCGCCTGAGTCAGCCTGGCCGGGAGGAGCAGGAGCGGCAGCGGGGCCGGCACGGCCCGGGCACAGCACAACAGGGCACGGCATGGCACCAACACGGGTGTCACCCCCGTGGGACAACAGGGCACAACATGGCAGCGACACGGGTG
The DNA here is from genome assembly GCA_026261815.1 of Monarcha castaneiventris obscurior. Taxonomy (NCBI): domain Eukaryota; kingdom Metazoa; phylum Chordata; class Aves; order Passeriformes; family Monarchidae; genus Monarcha; species Monarcha castaneiventris. Next base: position 185,206 of record JAMPIT010000771.1, read on the forward strand.
TCACTGGCACAGCGCAGCAGGGCACGGCATGGCACTGACACAGCTCAGCATGGCACTGACACGGGTGTCACCAGCAAAGAACAGGGCACAACGTGTCACTGACACGGGTGTCACTGGCATGGTGTGGACACGGACCAACATGGCACATGTGTGTCACTGACACAGCACTGACACGGCACCACACACGTGTGCCCAGGGAGCCCTGGGTGCAGGGCACTGCAGAGATTGGCAGCCCTGGACCTCAGGCACTGCAGTGACTGGGAGCACTGGGGGGGGCACTGGGCCGGCATTTCCCTTTCCTCCCCCCAACGCTCGCTCCTAGCTCCTTCCTTCCTCAGCCTGGGCCACGCCTGGACGCCCCGGATCCACTGGATCCCCTCAGATCCCGGGGACGCCCCAGATCCCCCCAGCATCCCCGGCCACCCCTGGCTTCTGTCCCCCTCCAGGGGCCCCGAGGGCCTGCAGTGCCTTTGCTGGGGAGTGCGGCTGGGGGCTGCGGGTCGGTGGGTCCCTGCCGCGGGTCGGTGGGGGGCAGAGCTGTGGGTCCGTGGGTCCCGAGGGGTTCCTGTCGCGGGTCCCGGCGTTGCCACGCGACGCTGTTTTGGCGGGGCTGAGTCACGGCCGTGACTCACCGGCAGCCCCGGGACCGGCACCACCGGGCGGGGCCACCGGAGGCGGCCCTGCGGGGGCTGGGGGTAGCCCAGGGGGGCCTCCCCGGCGGGTGTCCCCCGGGGGGGAGGGCCCAGGGGGTGTCCCCCGGGGGGAGGGTGCTCGGCCCCTCCCAGGGCACGAGGCAGAGGGGCGATGGGCACGCACGGGCCCCCCAGCAACCGTACCCCGCCCCCCGCAACCACGGGCTCCCCCTACACGCCCAGGTCCCCCCCTGCACCCCTGGGTGCCCCCCGGGCCCTCCCTGCGCCCCCAGACCCGCCTTCACCCTGACGCTTCCCCGAATCTTTGTGTCCACCCAGATGTCCCCGCTGCGGTCGGGGGGGCCCCGGGGGATCCCGATGCCGCGGGGGAGGGGGGGGAGGAGGCCCCGGGGGCCCCCGGTGCCGCGGGTTGGGGGCACGGGGGGGGGTGAGTCAGGGCCCAGCCACGCGCCCGTGAGTCACCCTGGGGTGGGATCGGCGGGTCCGGACAAAGGCGCTTTCACAGGAATGGGCCCCCCCGACACCCCCGCAGACCCCCCAAACCCTTAGGGCCCCTCCCGGCCCCTGCTGGGTGTTTGGGGGGGCATCACCCTCTCCCCGGGTCCTCCCCTGGTCCCGGCGTCAAGCCCCGACTTGAAGGGGCCGGTGAGTCACCGCAGCCGGGCGGGGCCGGCCCGGGGATTGTGGCATCGCTGGGGGCACCGGGACCACCGGGAGGGGCCATCGGCACCCCCGGGACAGGGCACAGGGACCATCGGGACCCCCGGGACCGCCAGGATGGGGCAATGGGACCACCACGGCGGTGGCGCTGGGGTGGCCCGGGGATGAAGCAGCGGAGCGCATGTGCCACCGTGTGCCACCGCACGTGCGAGGAGCGGCTCTACCGGCCCCCCACGCCTTCCCGTGCCTCAGTTTCCCCGCTCCCATCGTGCCAGACTGTGCCGTGCCACGAAGCCTCTGTGCTCCCCAGCTATCTCGGGGGGAGGCTGCCGCGCTGGCTGGGGTCTGCGGGACGGAACACGGAACTCCCCCTCTCCAGACCCTCCCGAGCCCCCCGAGCCCCCCGGCCCAGCTCGCAGGGGTTAAACGAGGCCACCGCCCCTTTAAGGGGCGGGGCTGAATGGGGCGGGGAGTGGCCAGTGGGGCTGGCGGCCAATCAGCGCCGAAGAGGCGGTGCGGGCGCCCAATGGGCGGGGCCGCCGGGCTGAGCTGAGCCCCCCCTCCCGCCAGAGCCGGGGGACCCCTGGGGACCCCTGGGGACCCCTGGGGACCCCTCGGGACACCCCACCCACACCGGGGGTCTCACAGTTTCCCCGGCCCCGGGGCGTCCCGGGAGAAGAGCCGCTTTGGGGTAAAATCCGAGGGAACTGGGGTTCAGCCGGTCGATGACGGCCCCTCCCCGACCCCCCAGTTTATTCCCTTTTCCCCATTTCTCACTCCAGAAGGGGCTGCGGTGGCTCCTGGGAATACGTTGGGATTCGCTTGATGCTGGGATTGGGTTTGGCATGAATTAGCCTTGGATTCGGTGCCTCGTTAGGGAGGGATCCGGGCGGGATTCCTGCGGGATAACTGGGGAGAGGGAATGCCAGGAGCAGGGTCGGATCCCTCCGGGAGATGGAGAACAGGTCTGGATCTCTGGTCCCCGCTGGGTGAGGAGGGATGAGGCGGGATCCCCACCAGATGGACAACAGGGACAGATCCTGGATCCTGCCAGAGAACAGGGGATGAGACCGGACTCCAGATTCCAGTGGGGGATGGAGGACAGATCCCGGGTCCTGCAGGCAGGTGGGGGATGAGGCTGGATCCTGGTGGATGGAGGATCCACCAGGGGATGGGGGACAGTGTCAGATCCCAGATCCTTCCAGTGAATCCCAGTGCCGTGGAGGCTGCCGGTGAGTTTGGGGTAAAATCACCGACCTTCTAGTGTGTCCTGTGGCCCCCTGGAGCATCCCGAGGATCCTGGTGATCCTCATTAGGGAGGAATTTCCCAAACCCGTGGATTTCCCCCGGTGCCAGTGCCCCTCAGGGAGCTTCCGAAGTACCGAAAATCCCTGATGTTCTCCTAAAATCCAGGTGCTTCAGTGCTTCGGGATTCTTGGTGTCAGAAAAATTAATCCACAAACACCAGAGGTTTATGTCCAAAAAGGAGACAAAGGAGTCCTGTTACTTAATTCGAATAAAGGGAGAGGCCATGGGGCATTCCCCTGAGGTCTCCCAATTTGTTAGAGGATGCAGCCTCCTTTTTATCCTAATTTCCCCGGCCACCCTCTTCCTTTTCCCCATTGGCTGAGGTACTTGAGATGTACAGGATTCCCGAAGCGCTTAATATAGACCCCCTTCCAATGTATATCCCCCCTTTTTCTTTTCCTATGGAATTTACGGTTCCCCCCTTTGCTTCTTTCGCCTCTCAGTACTACTTTTACCTACCAGCAGACCCACGGTTTGTTTCTAAAGACAAATCTATCTCATTCCTTTCACCAGCAAGCCCCGGGGCGGGGTGGGGAGGTTTTTAGTCACAGTGATTTACCCAAATCGCGGTCATTAACTTAAATCCCGGCGATTTACCCAAATCCCGGCGATTTACCCAAATCCCGGCGCCTTCCAGTCGGGAAGGGGACGGCGCAAACTCCTCCTGGAGCCGGGCCTGGGCGGTTCCTTCGGCTGCCCAGGGCACGTGCAGCGGCCTGGGAAAACCGGTAACACTGGGACGGAGCACGTGGAGCTTTGTCCAGTCCCGAACCGCGGGCACCGGGATCAGCGGCGGCACCGGGAGCAGCATCAGTACCGGGTACAAGGAGGTTGGAAGCACTGGGAGAGAGCACCGTGGTGTCCAGCCCCACGCCACCAGCAACACTGGCAGAACCAGCCCCGCGCCACACCGGGAGCACCCGGAGCACCAGAAGCATCTGCAGCAAGGAGGCCACGTGCAGTGCGGGGAGCACCAGTGGCATCTGTCCCAACGCCACACCGGGAGCGCTGCAACGCTGCGGTGTCCAGCCTCACGCTGGAAGCGCGAGAACGCTGCACTATCCCACCCCACACCGCACTGGGAACACTGGGATCCCCATCCCTCTGCAAAGCATGGAACCCACGGGCCAGTTTGACATGTGGCGGGACTACCTGGGGCTGGCGGCCATGGTGGCCGCGCTCCTCCGTGACCCTGCAGGCCTTGGGGACCCCTCGGCGCCCCTGGGGCCCCTGGCTCCGTGTCCTGGGCCAGCTCCATGTGCTGAGCCGGCTCCGTGTGCGGGGCCAGCTCCGCGTGCTGAGACAGCTCCACGTGCTGGGCTGGCCCTGTGCTCGTTCTGCCAGCACAACGGCGAGGCCCCGGGCGTGTACCGGAGCCACAGCCTGCGGGACGCCCATGGCCGCCTGCAGTGCCCCGTGCTGCGCAGCTACGTCTGTCCCCAGTGCGGGGCCACGCAGGACCGCGCCCACACCCGCCGCTTCTGCCCCCGCACGCACAGCGGCTACACCTCCGTCTACTCCCGCCCGGTGCACGCCAGGAGCGCCGGGAGGAGGCAGAGGAATACCAGGATGTAGTCGAGAGATGGAGGATCCTTTGTCACCGCACAGGTACCAGTGGGGTGTGGTAAGCCGGCAATGCCACGGCAGATGTGGCACATCCAAGCCTGGGTTCATCCCAGAGTGGGATTCCCATGAGGAATCTCATCATGGAATTGGCACTGATGGAGGGAAGGGGGCGCACCAGGGAGTAGCCGAGGGATGAAGGATGCCACATCCTCACACAGGTACAGGATTTGTGGTGTCCTGGTGATGCCACAGTGATTGTGCTGCATCCAAACCTGCTTTGGCCAGATTCCCAGGAGGAATCTTGTCAGGGAATCAGAGCTACCAAAGGGAGGGAACCAGGAAACAGGTGACAGGTGACACCGGGAAGTCATCGAGGGATGGAAGATCCCTTGTCCCCATGCAGGTACTGGAGGGTTTGTGGATCCGAGCCTGGATTTAGCCAGGAACAGGATTCCCATGAGGGAACCTCATTAGGGAGTCAGAGATAAAGGAAGGAGGGGGCACTGGGAAACAGGTGACATAAGGAAGGAGATGTGCTTAGAGCCTGGGTTTATCCAGGACAGGACTCCTGCAAGGAATCCCATCAGGGATTTGGCATTAATCATGGGGTGCATGCTGGTGCTTCGTGGTGCTCCCACCTCTCCTGGCTTCTCTTCCAGGGACTTCATCAGAAGATGAGACCGTGGCTCAGCACTTCCCACTGGGACCAGTCTCCCCAGTCTGTGCGACTTTGTGCCGCCTGCTGACGCCGTGGGACCCTGGAAGAGTCGCTCTGGCCGGATTTGGGCACTGCCAGCAGGGCCAGTTCTGTTTTGTATTGGGTTTGAGTTCTGAGTTATGAGTTTTGGTTAATCCCAGGCCAGGAAAGGGCCAGTTCTCCGGGTGCCGGAGCCATTACTGGATGTTCTGAGCTGGATTGTTGAGTTTTGGTTAATCCCAGGCCAGGAAGGGGCCGGTTCTCTGGGTGCTGGAGCCATTACTGGATGTTCTGGGTGGGATTGTTGAGTTTTGGTTAATCCCAGGCCAGAGAGGGACCGGGAGGGGGCCGGTGCTCCAAGTGTTGGAGCCTTTATTCAAGCACTGGAGCTGTTACTGAGCATTTTGGGTGGATTTGGTGGGATTTGTTCACCCATGACAGCAGGAAGAGCCTGGCACTCAGTGCTGGAGGGTGGTTTATTCCCATTGTGTCCATCAATAAATGGTTATTCCTGATGTCCCTACCCCTCTTTCCAGCGGCTACCGCTGGGCATTGGCCTCCGGCCACGCCGTGGCTTTGGCCTCCGGAGCAGCTCCAGTCCCCGGCAGGCACCCATGGCCAGGCGGCTGTGGGGAGACATGGGCGTCACCCAAGGGTGCTCAACCCCCGATGCCAGGGAAATCCAGGCGGATTTGGGACTTACTTGAGGTCTGAGAGCTCCCGGATCAGGCCGCAGATGACATCACTCGCATCCGCCGGCTCCGTAGCCCTGGCACTGCTGGGAGAAGGAGAATCAGGATCTTCCTACTCCCCAAATCAAGAATTTCAGTCAAAATCAGGATTATATTCCTGCACTAGGGTCTGGATCCACCCACCTTTTCCATGGCTGTACCAGGCTGTTCCCCATTGATCCGGTGTGGATCTGGCCTCTGGTGTCCCATGGCTGCTGCCCAGTGGCCTGTGGGAATGGCTGCAGGGAAAGAAAGGAGCTGAAGATGGAGCCCAGGGGGATGGGGAGGGTCCCAGTTGAGGTGGGGAGGGGTCTCTGGGTCCCAGTTTAGGATGGGGAGGGGTCCCTGGATCCCAGCTTGGGCGGCGTGTCCCTCGGTCTCAGTTTGAGTGGGGAGGGCTCATCCCAGTTTTACCTTCTCTGTTGGGAGCTCTGGGCTGGTCCCTTCCCAGTGGTCCTGGGGCTCAGTGCTGGTGGCTGCTGGATCCAGTCCCGGTGTCGCCATACTGGAATTCCCACCCTCAGCATTCCCACTCTCGCAATTCCTGCTCTCTGTGTCCCCTCCACTGCTCTGGGGATCTCTGGGACAATCCGGCGACCCCATGTCCACGCTCAGGGCAATCCCAGTGCCACATCCCTCCTCCAGGGCACCTTTTTCCCCCTCTCCCGTTGCATCCAGCACCTCTGAACTCTCTGCAGGGGCTGTGTCCTTCACCGTGTCCTCAGGGCTGAATCCCTGTGCTCCAGAATTCCCTTGTTTTGGTGATTCCAGATGATTCTCTCCTGCCCCATCCCAAATTCCCTGTTTCAGTGGCTCCAGCTGCTCCTCTCTTGCCCCATCTACTTCTGAAATTGCTGGTTTCACTGACTCTGGATGCTCCTCTCCTGCCCCATCCAAAATTCCATGTGTTGGTGTTTCCATCTGCTCCTCTGCTGCCCCATCCACCTCAGAAATTCCTGGTTTTGGTGATTCCAACTGCTCTTCTCCTGCTCCATCTGCTTCTGGAATTCTCAGTTGGGGTGACTCCTCTCCTGCTCCATCCCCCTCCAAAATTCCAAGCTGGGATGATTCCAGATAATTCTGTCCCATTCCATCTAGAATTACATGTTTCACAGACTCTGGGGGCTCCTCTCCTGCCCCATCCACCTCCAAAATTGCTGGTTTTGGTGATTCTGGACAATTCTCTCCTGTCCCATCCAGAATTCCTGGTTTTAGTGACTCCAGCTCATCGTCTCCTGTCCCATCTGCTTCCAAAATTGCCAGCTGGGGCAATTCCAGATGATTCTCTCCCATCCCATCTGAAATTCCCTGTTTTGGTGATCCCGGTGCTCTGCCACCTCCAATTCCTTTGTCTCTCCCTTCCTGAAAAAACACATTAAAAGCCCCAGTTTTGGGAGGTTTTTCCCTCTGCTGGGTGTGAACACCATGCTGGAGGTTTTCCATACCTGCGAGGATCTGGCTCCATGCTCTTCCACACAGATTCCCTCTGGATCCACCTTGCCACTGGTGTTCTTGCTGTTGGACCCAGCAAATCCCATTGGCCTGGACCTGGATGGATCCAGCCCAGGTCACTCCCCCCAGTCCCCTCCCGTTACCTCGCCTGGGGGTCCATCCCAGCAGGATCTCCATCGGGATCATTGCTCTGGGAGGGAATGGGCATGGTTGAGCTGGCAGCTCCCGGAGCTTCCTGAAGGATCCGCTTGGCTTTGGGAGCATGGAATTTCCTGCTGCCTGTTGTGGGGAGGAAAGAGAGTCCCAGTTTGGATGTGGAGGAGTCCCAGTTGGATGGGGAAGGGTAATTTTGGGCATTTTCCAGTTACCTGGGAGTGGGTGGGTCCTGCGCTTCCCCATCCTGGTGCTACCTGGGAGGGACATGGAGCAGCCCCAAATTATCCCAACCCCCCCATTACTCTAACCCCTCTCATATCCCCCTATTTCCCCTCAGGCCCCAGCAGCCATTTTTCCCCCCAGCTCTCTATCCCCTCAGCCCAATCAATATCCCCCAGGCCCCCCAAAGCCACAACCACAACAGAAAGCCCATAACCCTCCAGGTCTGAGTTAAAAATCGTGGAATTTCCATCGATTTCCCCCATTTTCCCTCGATTTCCACCCGATTTCCCACCTCCCCACCGGCCCCCTCACGCTTTTCCCGCCTTTTCCCTGCCAGCGGGGCACGCCGGGAGTTATAGTTCTCCTCCCGCGCCTCCAAGCGAGACGCAACCGCAGAGGTTTTTGCGACAGCGGCTTTTGCGACGGCGGTGCTGTAAAGCGCGGGGTGTTGACAGCGGCCGGCGGAGCAGGAAGTGAGTGAGGAAAACTGGGATCAGCGGGGATAAACCGGGATCAGCCGGAATCACCCGGGATCGCCCGGGTCACCAGGATCGGGGGTGAGGGGCAGCGGAGCGCCGGCGGAGAGATGGGGGGTGACGGCGCATTGTGGGGTGCTCTGGGAGGGGGGAAAAGGGGCGACTGGGCCTTGTGGGGCGCGACCGGGGGTGTGGCGGCGGGGCCTTGTGAGGGGCGGGGGGGACACCGGGATCTTTTGGGGGGCTCTGAGGCGGATTGGGACCTTGAAGAGAACTCGGAGGGGCTCGCGGGAGGCTCCGGGAGTCGGGGGCTCAGCTCAGGGCCGGGGTCCCCACGTATTCCCCTCCCCAGCTCGGCCCGACGGGACACGGAGCCATGAGCCGAGCGCGGAGGGTCCCGGGCCGGGGGGCCGCCATGGCCAGGCAGGTGCGTGTGACCCCCGGGATTCCCCTGCTCCCCTCCATGGGCTCCTGGAAACCCCCGCTCTGCTCCACCACTTCCGGGGATCCCCTGCTCGGGTCTGGGGGGGATCCCCTCCTCCGGATCCCGGGATCCCCTCGCTCCCCTCTCAGCACTGTTGCTCCGCCTTAGATGGGGTTGCTGGCAGATCCCGGCGCGGGGGGAAACCCGGGGGATCCCGGCGGTGACGGGGACGCGGCGCTGGAGGCTGAGCTGCTGCTGCTGCTGGGGGGCCGGGAGGCGCCGGAGGGTGGGGAACCGCCCCCGCCTCCCCAGCAAGGTAAATCCCCCTTCCCTCACCTGGAGCTCTGCGAACAGGGATCAGCTTCCCCCTAGATGGGTTTGTGACCCCACCGTCCACCCCCAGATCTGGCAGCAGTCGAGGCCCTGGCCCAGCTCTGCCTGCGGGATCCCCCGGAGGAGGAAGAAGGGGAGGAAGATCTGGAGAACGAGGAGGAGCTGCTGGTGAGGGGGGACCGCGGGGGCCCTGAGCCTGGGAAGGAGGATCCCTGCCCCAAGCAAGGGCTGATTCCCAGGACCCCTGAGCAGGCAGAGCTGCAGGAGGTGCTGGAGGAGGGGTCTGGGAGTGTGGCTGCGGTGGAGACCCCACAGGTATGGCCTGGGTGACCCCAGCCCCAGTCCTGGGGTCGATTCTGGTGGGGGGGGATCCTGGTGATCCGGTGTTCCCGTAGGAGCCCGCAGACGCCGGGGCGCTGCTGGCGGAGCTGTCGTCGCGTGCGGAGCTCTACCGGGCAGCCCTTGGGAACGCCACGACAGAAAGTGGGAACGGGGCCCGCCTCCGGCGCCTCCAGCGCGGCCTCAAGGTGAGTCTGAACCCCCGAAATCAGGGCTTTGGCCATTCTGGCCAGACGCAATCCCTCCACCCTTAAAACCCTTGGAATAACCTTGGGTTCATGATGTTTTTCCCAGTATTGAGCAGCTTGCCCCAATTCTGAACTCTGTTTTACCCCATTTTTCCTGAATCTGAGCAGCTTTATCCTGTTTTTTCCAGTTTGGAGCCCAGTTTTATTTCACTTTTCTCAGTCCTGACCAGTGTCATTCCAATGAAATTCCCTTGCCTTCAATCCATTTATTTCATTCCATTCCATCCATTCGCTTTCATTCAATTCTGAGCCATTTTATCCCATTTTCTGATTACAGATCCCTGTTTTATCCTATTCTTCCCAGCTCTGCCCCCATTCCACCCTATTCCTCTAGATTTTCACCATTTCCCGCCATTCCCCTTTGCCCCCAGATGCTGGAGCAGATGCTGGAATCCGTCCCGAGTGGGAAGCGGATCGACGAGGCCGAGATTCCGCCCCCGGTGGCTTTGGGGAAGGGTGGGGGGGCCCCCGTGCTGCCACCCCCCGTGAACCCTGAGCCCCAAGTGCAGCCCCCTGCCCCTCCACAGCACCCCCCAGCCCCTGATCCCTGCCCTGATCCCTGCCCGGATCCCGGCTCAGTGCCGGCGCTCCGGGTGCGGCTCCAGGAGCTGCAGAAGGAAGCACTGGCGGCCAAACGCCGCGGGGACACGGCCACGGCCCTCGGGCACTACCGGGCGGCCAAGGTATGCCCAGGATTCCCAGAATTCCCCCAAATCCCTCTGTTTCTGGGCCCTGCTGCCGTGCCTGAATTCCCATTTTCCCATGGTCTTCCAGAGACTGGAGGCACAGCTGGAGGCGCTGGGGCAGGGCCAAGTTCCGCCGGCCCCCGGTGAGACCCTGATCCTGACGGGAAGAGTTTGAGCCCCCCTTTTGGGGGATAAACCCCCCAGGGGTCCTGCTGGTCTTGGTGGGATCCGGCCGCTCCCTTCCTGCAGATCCACAGCTGGAGGAGCCGAAGGTTCCCCTCCCAAGGGATTCGCCGAGGAGGGATCCGCCGGACACCAGCCCAGCCCCTCCTGCCGCAGGTCAGCCCTGGTTACTCTGTGGGGAGGGGGAATGGGGAGGAAAAGAGGGATTTTCTGGGATTTTCCTGTTTTTTCCACCTCAGAGCCACCCCGGGCACCACAGGACGTGCGGGAGGCGCTGGAGCAGCGCATGGAGCGGTACCGGGCAGCCGCAGCCCAGGCCAAGGACAGCGGGGATGGCAGGAAGGCACGGATGCACGAGAGGATCGTCAAGGTGGGAGAGCCCAGTCCCAGAACAATGATCCCAATCCCAGAACAGTGATCCCAATCTGGACACAGCGATCCCAATCCCAGAACAGCGATTCCAGTCCAAGCACAGTGATCCAAGTCCTGCCCTGGGGGGATCCCTGTCCTGGTGTGGGTGCTTCTGATCCCAGAACAGTCATCCCAGTGCCACCATGGTGATCCTCACAATGACACCAGTCCCTCTGTGGTGCTCCCAGTCCAGCCCCAGTGCTCCCAGTCCCCCTCTGGATGCCCCCTGACACCCCTGTGCCCTCCCCAGCAATACCAGGCCGCCATCCGTGCTCACAGCGCCGGCAAAGCTGTGGATCTCTTGGAGCTGCCGGTTCCCCCGGGTACGTTCCCACTTCCTAACCTGCGATGAGGGGGGACAATGGGACCAGCAACCTCCCATTCCCACCGGGATTCCCCCCTTTTCCAGGCTTCCCCCCCATCCAAGGCACAGAGATCCCGTCGGAGCCGACCATTTCTGGGATGCTGGAGGCGGCCTTGAGGCTGGCGGGGCCGGAGGAGGAGGAAAAGGAGGAGGAGGAAGAGGAAGAGGCGGGCACCAAGGGGGCCAAGGTGGGATTTGGGTGTCTGGGGAATTTGTCGGGGGCAGGACCCCGAGTGGGACATTCCCAGTGATTCTTACCAACGCCATCATCCCATCGTTCCCGGTCCAGCCCACTGCTCCCCACGGGCCCCCTCCCAAACAGCCACCGCCCCCCCGGAATTCCCAACTGGCTCCCAAACCCGCTGGAAAAGGTACAGGAGGGACTGGGGGCGGGGGTGGCGGGGTGGGTGGGGGCACCCTGACCCCTGTGTGGGATGTGCCCCCCTCTCCCAGCCCAGCAGCAGCTGGAGTTCCTGGAGCTGCGGCGGAGGCAGCTGGCGCAGGCTGCGCTCCGGGCCAAACGCCGCAATGACCTGGAGGGGGCCAAGCTGCTGCTGCGCCGGGCCAAAGGCATCGAGGGGCTCATTGGGGCTGCCCGGGGCGGGCTCCCCGTGGACATTGCCCAGGTGAGAGGACCATCTGTGTGTCCGGTCATGGGTCCTGTCCCAGATCCCATCATGGGTCCCATCCTGTTCGTCCGTGTGTCCTCTATCCTGTCACAGCTCTCATCCCACACTGAATCCCACCCTGTCCCCCATCCCATCCCATCCCATCCCATCCCATCCCATCCCATCCCATCCCATCCCATCCCATCCCAGTTCCCACCCTGTCTCCAATCCCATCCCAGCTCCCGTCCCCTCAGGGATCTCACCCCCCAGATCTCACAGGATCCCAAATCCCTGCCGCAGGTCCCGGAGGTGCCCTTGGACGGGGCTGAGTTTGAACTGGGGCCAGGCCGGGGGGTCCCGATGCCCCCCGAGGCCGCCAAGACCTTCCTGCAGCTGGCGGGGGCCCTGCGGAGGCAGCACCAGGTGGGGACCACCAAAAAAAGGGGGAACAACCCCAAAAGACTGGGTAGTATTCCAAAACCTGGGGGAGTATCCCCAAGAATTGAGGGGACTCGGGAGCACCCCAAAGAGGGGGGCTCCAGGATACCGGATGGATGTGGAAAACTTCCTCCTCTTTCTTCTTTTCCTCTTCCTCCTCTTCTTCCTTTTCTGCCTTCTTCCTCATTCTTCCTCCTCCTCCTCTCCCTCCCGTTCCGTTGCTCCTCCAGATGTGTCTCACCTATTCCCGACAATTCGCGCAGCTGGGGAACATCTCGGAGACCACCAGGTGAGGTCTGCGGGGAGGGGAGATAGGATCTTCCTCCTCCCTTGAGGAAGAGGAGGCTGATCCCAGGGGGGCGTGTAGTAGAGGCATCAGGGGCGGAATCCCAATGCCAGGGTGGGGGGGGGTCACCTGTCCAGGTGTGCCCCCCCAGGTGCGAGGCGCTGGCTGAGGAGTGCCGGCAGCACATGGAGACCCTGCGGAGGGAGCACAGCCGGGGGGGGCCCCCCCCAAAACCCCGCTACGAGCAGAGAACCTTCAGCGTTGTCAAGTGAGGGGGGAGCTCACCGGGGTGGGGGGGGATTTCACCTGGGGAGGGTCTGACAGGTTCCCCTCCTGGCCCCCTCCCCTGCAGGATGTTCCCGGAGCTGAGCAGTAGCGACCTGGAGCTGGGAATAGAGAGAGGGATCGGTCTCCCAGTGCCGCCAGGTGAGAAGCTGGGTGAGCTGGGAATGGGGGGGGAGGAGCTGGGAACAGGGATGGGGCAGGTGCGGCTGCCGGGCCCCTGCACACCTGGTGCCCTGTGTCCCCCCAGGCGTGGCCCCCGGTGACCTGGACACCTTTGTGCGCTTCGAATTCCCCCACCCCAGTGCGGTGAGTGACACCCTCAGTGCCCCACCGTGTCCCCAGTGTCCCCTCTGGTCCCCTGGGACCCCCCATATTTCCCCCCCGGTGACCCTGATTCCCCCTTGCAGGAGGAGGCGCAGCGGGACAAGACCAACGTCGTCAAAAACACGGATTGTCCTGGTAAATCCTGAGAATTGGGGGGGTGGGGGGGTGTCACCGGTGCTGGAATGTCCCTGGGGGGTTGTCATTGATTCTCTTCCCCCCTCCCCAGAATTCCGGGCGCGGTTCCGGCTGCGGCTGCTCCGGGGGCACCGGGGGCTGCGGAGGCTCCTGACCTCCCGCGGGATCAAGTTCGAGGTGACCCAGAAAGGGTACGGGTGACTCTGGGGAGAGGGAGGAGGGAATAACGTGGGAGACCTCCTGGAAAACCCCATAAGAAGCATGGGAGATGTAGGAAATAACTGGGGAAATGACATGGAAAATATGGAAGATACAGAAAATAGGAAAAGTGGCATAGGAAATGTGGAAAGTACAGAAAACAGGGAAAACAGCACAGGAAATGTGAAAAATACAGTGGGAAATACAGAAAATACGTAAAATAACACAGAAAATACATAAAATACCACAGGATAGAGAAAATACAGAGAAGGACATAGAAGATGGGGAACATGAGCTGGAAAATCCACACGTGTCCGGATAAAGAGGTGCCAGAGGGGGTGGAAGATGACTCTGAAGTGCAGCAATTCCCGATTTCTTCGGGACGTTCGTAGGGCAGGGACTCGTAACCTCCCCTGCTGTCGGGATCCCAGCTGGATCTAGGTGATCCCGACCCCTCGGCCTGATCTGCAGGGGGCTGTTCCGGCCGGAGCGGGCTCTGGGCTCAGCACAGCTGCGGCTCGAGGGGCTGGAAGGGGCCTGCGAACTTCGGGAGCAGCTGGAGGTAAAGGGCTTCCCTGGCATTCCCGAATCCGACGCTTCCTGGTGGTCCCATGGCAGCTCCTTCCTGCTCCCAGCATTTCCCAGTGTTCCCCACTTCTACAGGACATTCCCACCCCCAGCATTCCCACCGTTCCCCATCCCCCAGGCTCCTTCCCGCTCCTTTCATCCCCACCATTCCTGCCATTCCCGGTGTTCCGCAGCTGCTGGACGGGCGGCGCCGGACGGGCGGGCGGCTGGAGGTGTGGGTGCGGATCCGGGAGCCGCTGGGAGCGCAGCGGCAGCTGGAGCCACGCTCCGAGCGCTGGCTGGTGCTGGAGCCGGGAGCCGAGGCCACGGTGAGTGCCGGGCACCCGCCGGGATCCTCTGGGATCAGCCAGAGGCGGAATCAGCTTGGGGTAAATGACCCAGAGCTCCTCCTGCCCAGGTCGCTGTTCCCAAATCGTCCGTGGCGGCCCCAAAGGATGGGAACAACAGGTGAGGGGTGGGAAGGACTGGGAATTCCACAGGGAATTCCAGGGGGAGTTTATCATTACGGGGGGAGAATTGGGGGTGGAAAGCTCTGGGACCCCCCAGCGCCCCCTATTCCTCTCCCCCAGTGTCCCAGGGACGAACTGGGTTTTTCAGGGGTCTCCCCCCGCCCTTTTTATCATGTCCCCCCTCCCCGATCTCCCTTCCCAGGTCCATCCCGCTGTTCCCAAGCCTCAACCTGCTGCTGTTTGACCGGGAGCGGCTGGAGCGGAAGGTGAGGGGGGGGTGGTGGCGCTCTGGGGGGGCAGGGAAGCCCAGGGACCCCCCGGAGATGCCGCTGATCCCCCTGTTTGTCGCCCCCTCTCAGATGGTGCCGTTCGGCCGTGCCGGGCGCCCGGTGCCCCCCGAGCTGCGGCAGCAGCACCAGGATCTGCTCCGGCGCATCCAGGGGCTGCGGACACGGCTGCAGGGAGGGGACCCCCGCTTCCGCATGGGTGAGGGGGGGCTTGGGCTGCCCTGTGCCCCAAAATCCTCGTTTATCTTGTTTTTTCCCGGTGTATCCTGGTTTTTCCCGGTTCCAGAGTACGCAGAGCACCTGGAGCGGCACCTGCGGCTCTACACGGAAGCCGCGCGGCGCCTTGGCACCCAGGGAGAGCGGGTGAGCCCTGAAACCGGGAACCCCGAACTGGGGGGACACCCCCAGACCCTCCTCGATACCCCCAAATCCTGGTGGTCCCTCACCAGAAATCCTGGACTCCCCCAAAACTTGGGACCTCCCAGTTCCTGGTGCCCCCCCAACCCTGGTGTCTCCCAAATTCCTGGTGCCCCTCCAAACCCTCCTCAGCCCCCCCAAATCCTGGTGCCCCCCCTCGAAATCCTGGGCTCCCCCAAACCTTGGAGACTCCCAACTCTGGTGACCCCCCCAGTTCTTGGTGCTCTCTCAGTTTATGTCCCCCCCTCCCAATTCCTGTTGCCCCCCCCACCCTGGTGACCCCCAAATTCCTGATGTGACCCCCAAACTCCTGGTGCTTCACCAACCCTGATGGCCCTCTAATTCCTGCTGTCCCCCAACCCTCTGGGCGCTGTTTCGGGCCCCCCCGACTCCGCCCCGCAGGAGGCAGCCAAGGAGGCTCTGTACAAGCGGAACCTGGTGGAGAGCGAGGTGAGGACCCCGGGGGGGTGGAATTTGGGGGTTCCCCGGCCCCCCTTACCCCCTGCCACCCCTCCCTCACCCCCCTCTTCTCTTCCAGCTCCAAAAGCTCCGTGGATGAGTCCCCCCCGCCTTGCCCCCCCTCCCGGGGCTGGGACCACGCGGGGGTTTGGGGAGCTCAGAGCACCTCTCCCCCCCCTGCTTTGGGGGCGCTCTGGGAGCACTCCCCCTATCCCCACTGTGACAATCACAGGGATCAGAGCTGCTACATCCCCCCGACCCCCTCGGGGTGACACCGACCCCCCCTCAATGACAGGGTGACACTGACCCGCCCCCAGTGACAGGTTGATTCCAACCCCATCCCAATGACAGGGTGACACTGGCTCCTCCTCCCCCGGGGTCCCCGTGTCCCCCCAAGCACTTTTTCCCCACCCCGTTCCCCCCACCAAAGCGGATCCCCCCCAAGTGCCTGTAGGGGAGGGGCTGTTCCGAGCGCTCTCACAAATTATAAAGTTTTTAAGAAGAAAAACGCGGATTTTGGTGACTCCCGGTGGGCCCCGTCCTCGCCGCGTCCCCGAGCTGTCAATCATGGCAGGGGCCCCACCCACCCCTCTGGGGCAGCCCTCGCCGCTGCCTCGTCTCCACGGCAACCCCGCCAGAACGGACGGGCGCGGGCAGCAGCCAATCGCATTGTGGCCGCCGCATTCCCATTGGTTACATTGCGGCGTCGGGGCGGGGCGAGTTGAGGATTGATGGATGAACTAGCCAATTAGGGGCTCGTGCGTTGCTCCGGCGGCCACTGGGAGCGCGGTTTGGGCGGGGCGGCGGCGGCGTGCGGTGCGCCGGAAGCGGCCGGTCTGGGAAAATGGCGCCGAGCTCGAAAGCGGAGCGGGGCGGTCCCGGAGGGAAACGGGGGGCGGCGGGGGGGGCTGGGCCCGGCGCCGCATCCCGAGGCCGCCGCGAGCACCTCGTGAGGCAGCTCGACCGCGTCCGGGTGAGCGGGGAGGGCTGAAGGGACGGAGGGGGACTGAGGGAGGGGGTTCTGAAGGGGCCCTGAGGTGGGTCATGAGGGGAGGGTCTTTGTGAGGGGACCCTGAGGGAGGTACGGGGGGACTGAGGGGACCCTGATCGGGGACATGGCGGGGGGCCCTGCGGGAGGAAGCGGGGGCTCTGAGGAGGCCCTGAGTGGGGAACTGACATGGTGGAGGGTCCCTGAGGGTGTCCTGAGCTGGGGGGGGGTCCTGTGTGGGGGCGGAGGGGTCGGGGGTTCGGGGGGAGCCCTGGTCTGAGGGGTGTTCTCTGAGGGATTCGAGGTCACGGGCTGAGGGGCTGCAGGGGGCGATGTGGGACCCACCCGTGCCCCCCCAGCTCAGGGGGCAGCTCCCCCCGGCTGTGGGGGGGTGTTGGGGTGTTCGGGGGCCCCTGACCCGCCAGTGCTCCCCCAACTCAGCTCTGCTCTGGCTCTTGGGGGGTGTTGGGCGATTTTGGGGGGGTTTTGGGGGTTCGGGGGTCCCTGTCCCGCCAGCTCGGTGGGCAGCTCCTCCCGGCTGTGAGGGTCCGTGGGGAGTACTAGGGGGGTCCTTGACCCTCCCATGCCCCCCCCAGCTCAGCTCTCCCCGCACCTGTGGGGGGTGTTGGGGGATCCCTGACCCCCCCGTGCCCCTCAGCTCAGTGGGCAGCTCTCCCCCCGGCTGTTCCGAAAGCTTCCGCCGCGCGTCTGCGTCACACTCAAGAGCATCGTGGATGAGGAGTTTCTGTGGGCCGGGTGAGGGGGACCCCAACTTTGTGGAGGCCTGGGGTGACCCCCGTTGTGTGTGCTCCCCACCTGCTGTGTCCATTGTCCCCCCATTCCATCTGTCCTTTCATCGTCTCCCTGGCCCCATCTTCGTGTCCCCATGTCCGCCTGTGCCCCCATTCCCGTGTCCATCTCTCCCCACCCCCATCTCCCTGTGGCTGTCACCGTGGCCATGTGTCTTTCCATTCCCATGTCCCTGTGCCTATTTCTTTGTGCCTTTGTGCACGTCTCTGTATCTGTCGCTGTGTCCATTTGTTCCTTCATACTTGTCCCCAATCCTGTGTTCTCATGTTCCCCCAGCCACATCTTCCTGGGCTTCTCCAAGTGTGGCCGCTACGTCTTGTCCTACACCAGCAGCTCTGGGGATGACGACTTCTCCTTCTACCTGTACCACCTTTACTGGTGGGAGTTCAACGTCCACAGCAAACTGCGCCTGGTAGGGACATGGCTGGGGAACACGGCTCGGGACACAGCTGGGGGACACTTCGGGGGACACTTCTGGGGACTCTGGGGACACTTCTGGGGACACGGCTGGGGACCCCCTGCCCACTCATGGCCCTCCCCAGGTGCGCCAGGTGCGGCTGTTCCAGGATGAGGAGATCTACAGTGACCTTTACCTGACTGTGTGCGAGTGGCCGGGGGACAGCGACAAGGTCATCGTCTTTGGCTTCAAGTGGGTGGCACCCTGTGACCCCTCCCGTGTCCCTGCCCAGCCCCTGGTGACCCCCTGACCCCCCCGTGCCCCCCAGCACGCGCTCGGCCCCAGGGCTGCAGGTGAACATGATGCTCATGAGCGACGAGAACCACCGGGACATCTACGTGAGCGCCGTGGCTGTGCCCCCGCCGCGGCACTGCCCCGCCTGCCGCCGGGCCCCCACACCCCCCGGTGAGACCCTGACCCCGGCTGAGGGGGGTCCCTGTGCCCACCTCAGTCCCAGACTGGCCGTTCCAGTGCTGAGCAGCAAGTCGGGGTTTTTTTGGGGGGGAGGTTTGCGGGTTCTCCAGTGCAGGGTGCCCCCCCTGACCCCTTCACTCCCGCAGGTGAGGCCCCCCCCGCCTGCCTGCGCCACGGCTTCCTGCTGCACACCAAGTTCCAGGTGGTGTATCCGTTCCCCACCTTCCAGCCGGCGTTCCAGCTGCGCAAGGACCACGTTGTGCTGCTCAACACCAGCTTCTCCCTTGTGGCCTGCGCCATCGCTGTGCACCCCGCGGGTACCCCCGGGACCCCCCCGGCACACCCTGATCCCCACCCGGGACCCCCCAGGCCCCCCTGACCCCCGCACCCCCCCACAGGCGACAGCAGCTCCCGGCAGATCCTCTACGAGCGCCGGAACGTTCCAGGCCCCAACCGGAGGGGTGAAAACGCCCCCCCACAACCCCCCGAGGAGCTGGAGGGGGCTGGGGGGGCCTCCCCGGCCGCGCAGACCCCCTCGGGACCCCCCCAGACCCCACACCTCCCCCCTGCACCCCCCTCCCCAGCCGTGGCCAAGGCCAAGGAGTTCGTGGCCGACCTGTTCCGGAGGGCTCAGGGTGCTGGGGGAGGGCCCGGGGGGGCTCACAGCGAGGGGGACGACGATCCCCCGCCCCCCCCCCGCGGGCTGCCCCCCGAGACCCCCCCCCCAGTGCCCGGCAGCCCCCCAGGGGAGCCGCATCCCCCCGGGACCTCTCCTGAGCCTGGCTACGTCAACTACACCAAACTGCGCTATGTGCTGGAGCCCGGGGAGCCGCCTGAGGGTGAGTGGGGAGCTGGAGGTGCCCCCTGGACTCCCCCCGCTATTGGGGTGCCTCCCTGACCCCTTCCTCCCCCCAGACCTGGAGGACGACAAGATCTCGCTGCCCTTCGTGGTAACCGACCTGAGCGGCCGCAGCCTGAGGCCGCTGCGGGACCGAGCCAAGGCCCAGGTGGGGCTCAGGGGGCCCCCCAGATCCACAGGGACCCCCAGGAACTCGTGGGGAGGCGGGAAGAGCCGCGGTGACCCCCCGGGCCCCCCCAGGGGCAGTACCTGACAGTAGAGCAGCTCACGCTGGACTTCGAGTACGTCATTAACGAGGTGATTCGCAACGACGCTGCCTGGTCCCGCCAGTTCTGTTCCTTCAGCGACTACGACATCGTCATCCTTGAGGTGCCAGGACCCCCAGAGCTCCCTGAGCCCCCCCCAGAACCCTGGGATGCCCCAAATTCCTAGTGCCCTCCATGCCAGCTTCTCCGTGTCCTGTGCCACCCCCATGCATCCCGATGGTGCAGGACCCCCAAACACCCCTGGGATACCCTCCGAAAACCCACCTAGGCCCTGCCCAGACTCCAATGGGATCCCCCTGAATGGGGGGGGGGGTGTCACCCTCACCCTTTCCCCCCGTTCTGTGTCCTAAGGTGTGCCCAGAGACCAACCAGGTGGTGATAAACATCGGGCTGCTGCTGCTGGCCTTCCCCTCCCCTGATGAGGAGGGGCAGCTTCGGTGAGAGGGGTGGGGGGGTCCCGAAGCCCTCCAGAACCCCCTCGGGTGCTGACCCCCCCCCTTCCCAGACCCAGGACGTACCACACGAGCCTCAAGGTTGCCTGGGACCTCAACAGTGGCACCTTCGCCACCGTGGGTGTCGGGGACCTCACCGAGGTCAAGGGGCAGACCAGGTGAGGAGGCGGTGATTTTGGGGTGTTTTGAGTGGCTGGGAGGCGGCTTAGGGGATCTGGGGGTGATGGGGGGGGTCTCACAGGGGGGGTTTTTGGAGCTGGGGTGGATTTGGATGGGCTGTGGGTGAGTTTGGGGTCTCGAGGAGGATTTGGAGGGTCTGGGAGGTGATTGGGGGTCTGGGGATGATTTGTGGTGCTCAGGTGGGTTTGGGGGGGGCTGGTTCCATTCTGGGGGTGCTGGGTGAGGCCCCCCTGGAGAAGTTTGTGGTACTGGAGGAGTTCAGGGACTCGCCCAAACCTCCCCAAGCCCCCTTGGGGTGCCCCAAATGCTGCAGGGCCACAGTGCCCGTGGGGACTCCAAGGTGCCCTTGGGGGGGGCTGGGGGTGCCGGAGGGGGGCCGGGGGGCCCCCCCAGCCCCCCAACCTGCCATGGCAGCGGCAGCGTGTGGAGCTCGTACCGCAAGGGCTGCGTGGACACCGTGATGCGCTGGCTCGTCCCCGAGGGGCCCGGCCGCGGCGTGCACAGGATGACCAACGAGGCCCTGCACAAGGGTGGGGGTCTGGGGGGCTCGGGGGGAGTTCCACGGGGGCGGGGGGGGTCCCTGGAGCGGCTGGGGGCATCCTGGGGTGGTCAGAGGAGGGTCCTGGAGGAGTCTGGGGGGTCCCGGGGGAGGTCTGAGGGTTCCTTGGGCAGTCCCAGGGGTGTCCAAGGGAGGTGGGGGGGATCTGGGAGTTCCCAGAGGGCTGCGGGAGTTTGGGGCCATCCTGGGAGGGGGAGGTGAGGGGGTTTGTGCCTGGGTTTGGGGGTCCTGCCCCTCCCCATCACTGCTTTTCCTCCCCCCCAAGGCTGTTCCCTGAAGGTTCTGGCGGACAACGAGCGCTACACCTGGATCGTGCTGTGACGGCCGGGCCGGGCTGTGGCAGCGGGATCGCTCTCAGACACGGACACAGACCTGAGCCCCCAGTTTGGGGCCATTTGTTTTCTTTTTTTGGGTTTTTTTTTTTTGGTTTTTTTTTTTGTTTTTTTTTCTCCTTTTGCCATTCAGTGTTTTATCAGGATGGGGAGGGGTCCCTTGGACCTCCAACTTCCCCCCCCTCCAAAATAAAATTCCCATTTCCACATTTTGGCACTTGGACTCACTGAGATCTGGGGCTCGTTATGGGGTTTTGAGGGCAGGTTTTGGGCTGGGATTTCGGGATTTTCACTTCAGATTTGGGGTGAATCTGGGATTTGCCCCCTGGTGCAGGCAGGGTCAGATGAACACCGCAGTTGGTTTTTATTCCTTTTACAAAGAAGCTACAAAAGGTAAAAAACAGCGTCTGCAAGGAGGGGGAGGGGTGGGGAACGTGGTGGGGGGGCGGGGGACCCCAACTCACCCCTGGGACCCCCAACCCCCCCCCAAAAATTCCAGGTTTGGCTTAATTTCCACACGGGCAGCCACGGACACGGCCCCTCCCCCCGGGGGGGCACAAAGCACAAAATGATCGAAAACGCCAAAGTCTAATACGGGGGGGGGGAGGGGCGAAGCGCGGGGGGGGGGCCGGGGGGGCCCCGACATGCGGGGGGAGGGGAGGGGGCGTAAGGCAGCTGGGGAGGGAGGTTGGCACTGCAGGGGGAGGGGGGCAGCGGCCTGGGGTCCCCACGGTCTTTGTTCACCTCCCCCCTCGGGCTTCCCCTTCCTCCCCCCCAAAGGATCCCCACCCCCCCCCGGGGGGAGGGGCCATCCCCAAGTCCTGCGGGTCCCTTTTCCCCCCCCCGGGGGGGCCGGGGGGGCTTTGGCACGGTCCCGGCGTTGCTTAAGGCACATTGTCCCCCCGGGGGGGCGCGGGGGGGGCTCAGCTCGAGGGCAGGGCCTGCACGAAGAGCCCGCGGGGGTCAGCGCGGGGCAGCTTGGCCGGGGGAGGCTCCAGGGGGGGCTCCAGGGGGGGCTCCAGGGCATCGGGGGGCCCCTCGCCCCCCCCCAGCCCCAGCTCTGCCGGCAGCTCCTCATCGCTCTCCTCATCCTCTTCCTCCTCCTCGTCTGGGGGGAGGAACAGTGTGGGGAGGGGGGTGTGGGGGTGGTCCTCCCAATGCCTCCCCCCAAAAACCAGTGGTGGTGGGGGACTGCCATCAGTAGGTTCCAGAACTGAATCTCCCAATTAACACACCACCCCAAAATAAATCCCTGCCCCAGAATTAACCCCCCCCTCAGAATTAACTGCCCCTCCCACCCCGCTGGGGGTGTGCAGGGATGGGGGGTTGTCACGCACCTTTGTCAGGGTCCTGCGAGTTCAGGGAGCTCGTTAGGTTGGCAAACTGGGGAGAGGGGAAGGAAAGGAGGAGGAAGGGTCAAGTTTAGGGATGTTTCAGGGGTGTTGGGGGTCACCCCCCCATAACCCCTCTAAAAGCTGCCCTGTGCTCATGACACTGATGAGACACTGATCTGCTCCCCCAGGTGAGGCCCCAAACCTGCCCTGAACCCCCCGTGCCCCACCTGCGCCCCCCCGCGCCCACCTCGCCCATGACGGCGATGGGGCAGGTGCCCCTGGCCCGCGCCACGCGCTGCTCCACCAGGTAGTACATGTACTCGTCGTACAGCAGCCGGATCAGGTGGAAGGAGCCGAAGCTGGCGGCGCTGCGCAGGGTCAGGTCCCGGATCACCATGGAGCTGGGGGGGCATGGCAGGGTCAGCAGGTCTGGGGGCCGGGGGGGGCATGCAGGAGGGTGATGGGGGCATTGGGGGGGTTCTGGATGGTCGGGGGCTTCCAGGAGGCTCTGGGAGGATTGGGAGTGTCCTGCGAGATCACAGGGGGCTGGCAGGGGAGGTTTGTGGGATGGGTTTTGTGGTTTGTGGTCTGGGATTTGCAGTTGTTTCTGGGGGTCCCTCACCTGTAGAAGGACCACTTGAGCAGGAAGAGCTTGGCGGCGCGGGGCAGCCCGGGCGTGCCCAGGTGCGGGCGCAGGACGCGGCCGACGACGGCGTCCAGCCAGGCTGCCCACTGCTCCAGCGAGTGCTGCTGCCCCAGTGTGGCCTTGAAATCCTGCTCCAGGCGCTGCACCACCCGCGCCTCGCAGCGGCACACCCAGGCTGCCTGCTCCTGCGGGACGGGGGCACGAGATGGAACCGGGAATGTGAGGACGGACCCCGAGACCATCCTCAGCCCTGTTCCAGGCACTGCACACCCAGGCCACTGCTCCTGGGAGATGGAGGAAGGGGCCCCTGGATCCAGGGATGGACCAGACCCAACCTCCCCCAGCCCCATTTGGGGTCCCCCCGACCTGTACATTGGCGAAGTCGACGCGGTTGAGGTCGCTGAGCATTTGGCTGATCTGGGCCGTGTTCTGGAGCACGGCTCGCGCCGCCTGCGCCAGGTGATTCAGGGACGTGTAGCGCCGCAGGGTCTGTGCGAAGGCCCCGGCCGCTGCCGCCTGCGGGGGAACTGCGGGCTCGGGGGGGGCATCGGGCACCCTCAGAGCCCCCCTAGAGCCCCCCCGAGCTCGGTACAGCACCCCAAAACCCCCTGCGACCCACCGTGACCCTTTGAAAACCCCAAAACACCCTAGGGTCCCCCCAAAGCCCACCTTGACGCGGACCATCTCCTCAGGCATGCTGACCATGGCGTTCCCCAACCAGCTCTCCAGGCTCTTGGCAAAATTCCGAATTGCCTGAGTCAAGGCACCTGTAAAGGGAAAGCAAAAGAAACATTTGGGGGGCCGGGGAGGCTCATTTGGGGGGCCCTTGAGGGGCCACAAGGAACTTTTGAGTGTTTGGGTGGAGGTTTGGGGATGCAGATTTTCCCTGGGAGCATTTGAGTAAAGCTGGATACGGCCGGAGGGAGTTTCGGGGCCATGCTAGGGTAGGGATGTTCCTGGGGGGTTTTGGAGGATCCATGCTGGGTTTGGGGGGTTCCAGGGGATTTGGGGGCTCACTGGGGATGGGGCGCAGCACGTCGGGCACCAGGATCTCCACCAGCCCCTGGTACAGGGCGTGGTCGCAGTCGCGCACCCAGCGCAGGACGGGCTCGTGCCGGGCCAGCAGCAGCAGCCGCCGCCGGGGCAGGCGCCGCTCCGCCTCCTCCTGCCTGCGGGACGGGGGGCCGGGGTCACCCCAAAACCTGGGGGGACCCCCAGAAGCCCCAGAGCACCTCCACATCCCACGCCAGCAGCCCCAAAGCCATTTGCACCCCACATCCTGGGGACCCTCAAATCCCAGGGGTCTCAGACACCCCGCACCAGGAGGAACCCTCATGTCCTCAGCACTCCCACACCCATGGGACCCCCAAATCCTGCTGTCTCCCATGTCCCCCGGCCTGCCCCACACCCCGGGGTCCCCCCCAGCCCGCAGAATCCCCCCTAATTTGGGGGCCCTCTCCACTCACGCCTCGGTCTCGCCGCTGCAGCGCCAGAAGCTTTTCCAGAGCGTCTCCACCAGTGAGAACTGAAGGTTGATCATCACATCCACGATGGCCTTTGGGGGGCACAGTGGGGTCAGGGAAGCCCCAGATGCTGGGAGAGGGTGTTTTTGGGGTTCAGGGGGGTTCCCACCTCGCAGTGCTCCCGGTACAGCTGCTGGAACACGCGCAGGTCCTCGGCCCCTGCGCCCTCGGGGAGCCCCTTCCCCTGCACGTCGATCTCGGGGAACTCCGGCAGCGTGCGGGAGGCATCTGAGGGGATCCAGGGGTCAGGGGGGTCCCCAAAATCGCGAGGGGGGGAGAAGGGGCGATTTTTGGGTGCAGAACTGTGGGGGTGCTCACCCAGGAACTGCTGGTACTGCTGCACCTGGGCGCTGATGTCAGGGACACCGGGGGGGGCTGGCCCCGATGACACCCCGTTGGGGACCCCTCCTTCCACCTTCTGCACAGGTTTGAGGCTGTGGGGGGAGGGAAAAAGGGGAGGGTCAGCAGGGTTTTGTGGGGCTCGGAGAGGGAGGTTCAGGGGGCCCCTCACCGTTGTTTCTGGGCGAAGGGCTGCTGGCGCATGGCCAGGTGCTGCTGATCCTCCACAAGCCGCAGCAGCGGCGACCCTGCCTTGATGCGCAGCCCGTAGTAGTGGTACTTGGAGTTCCCCCTGAAAACGGCAGGGCCGGAGGGATTTAGGGGGCCGGGTCTCCCCTGGGAAGCTCGGGGGTCTCCCCTGGGCGGGGGGCGGTGCAGGTGTGCACTACAATGGTTCTGTGTGACTTGCAGGGGCGCTGTGGTGGCTCCACTTCCTGCAGGATTTTGGGGCGCTTTTTGGGGGCGATTTTGGGGTTTTTGGGGCTCTGACCTGGTGCCGAGGCGCCGTGTGCGCAGCCCCATGAACACGGAGCGGATGAGCTTCCCGAAGGAGGCGGCGTTGACAGGCTCCAGCTTGTGGCCCTGGCAGTGCAGCAGGTAGTGGCAGTACAGGGCGCTGCGGGGCAAACTCACCCCCTCGGCCGTCTCGTAGTTGTCCAGCAGCCACTGCACCTGTGGGGGACAAGAGGAGGGTCACCTGAACCCCAAAAGCCCCCTCGACCGCGCCCATCCCACCTGCGCCCCGCCCAAACCCCGCCTCCAGCACCACACCCACCCCCAGAGCCCCATTCCTCATGGGTTTTGCCCCGAAATACTGAGGGGTGGGAAGAGATTATTGGAGGGGGTCACAGGTGTTGTTTGTGGGGAAGGGATGTCCCCGAGGCCAAAGCTCCCAGTTTTCTTCCCAAAATCTTAGTATTTCCCTCACAAATGTCCATTTCCCCCCACAAATCTCCCATTCCCCCCAAATCTCCCATTCCCCCCAAATCTCCCATTCCCTCCCCAAATCTCCCATTCCCCCTAAGTCTCCCATTCTCCCCAAACCTCCCATTCCCGTCCAAATTTCTCACTTTGCTTCAACTCTCCAATTGACCCCTCAACCCTCCTTTTTTTTCCTTCCCAAATCCCAACTTTTCCCCCCCAAAGCTCCTGATTTCCCCCCAAGACCCTCAGGCAAAGCCCCCCGTGCCCCAGAGAGTCATGTCCCCTCCTCTCCCCGAACCCCCACCCCCCCAAATCCAGGTGTCCCCCCCCATGCCGGGCTCTCACCGTGGCGGGGGAGGCGCGCGTGGTGTGAGCATAGGCTGTGCCCCCGCCCCCCATGTACCCCGCCTGGATGACGTAGGTGCCTCCGCCGGGAGTCCCGGGGGTCCCGGTGCTGCCCTGAGGGGGGGCGGGGGGGCTCCCCAAAATCTGTCCCCCCGCCACATACATGGGCACAGGGGCGCTGGCGGGGGGAGCCTGCGAGCTGGCCGGGGGGGGGGGCGGCGGGGGTGGGCTGGGCTGCACCGCAGCCCCCCCGGCCCCCTCGAAGTAGCCCCCCGAGTTCTGCCCGAACAGCGGCGTCTCAGCGAACGGGAATGAGCCCGAGCGGCTGCGGGGGGGAAGCACAGGATGGAGGGGTCAGTCAGCCCTGGGGACCCCCCCGAGGGGCTGTGGGGGCGCTGGGGGGGCACTCACATGGCGCCGGGGGGGTAAGAGCCATCCCCCCCCTCCACGTAGGACACGGGCGCGGGGAACACATGCTGCACTGGGGGCAGCTGCTGCACCTGGGGGGGACACAAACACCGGGGGGTCAGCGGGGGGCACCCCCCAACACCCCCCGTCCCCCCCGAACGGCCCCCGCTCACCTCCTGGGGGGGGCCGGGCTTGGGGGCGGCCGTGGCGCTGGGGGCTGGGGAGCGCTGGGGGCACAGGGGGGCACCCCCGGTTCAGCTCTTGGGGCACTTGGCAACCCCAGTTTAACCCTTTTCAGCACCACTTTTAACCCGTCCCAGACCCATTTTGCCCCATTCAGCCCAGTCCACCCCATTTCACCCTTGTTTTATGCCAATTCTCACCCTCTTCATCCCATTTTGTCCCAGTTTTATTCCAAATTCGTCCCTATCCATCCCGTATCACCCCATTCCGCCACCATTCCAACTCAATTTCTGTATATTTTTGGCCACTTCAGCTCAATTTTACCCCATTTCACACCACTTTAACCCCACTCCCGCCCCATTTCTGTCCTTTTTGGACAAATTTAGCTAAATTTTACCCGCTTCCAGCCCGTTTTAACCACATTTCACCCCATCCCGCCCCATTTCTGTCCTTTTTGGACAAATTTAGCTAAATTTTACCCGATTCCAGCCCATTTTAACCACATTTCACCCCACTCCAGTCCCAATTTCGACACAGTCTTCCTCCCGTTTTTCGCACCTGCTGTCCCCCGGGGCTGGGCCCAGGCTGGGGGGGCGCGGGGGGGGCGGGGCTGCCCTCGGCACCCTCCGGGGGCCGCAGCCCCTCTGCTTTGGGGACAAAAACGGCACATCCGGGTCAGACTTCTGCCTTCCCCCCAGTTCTGGGGTCACCCCCAAAAGAAGGGGGTGGGGGGAGGGTGGGTTTTTGGAGCAAACCGCGGCGGTTTTGGGGTGCTCACCCGCCACAGTGACCACGATGAACTGCTGGGGGGGGGGCGCGGGCGCGGGGGGCACCGGGGGGGGCGCCCCGGGGGCGGTGCCTCCTGGCAGCTCCGCCCCAAAAGGGGCGGTGCCGCCGGGGGCCGGTGTCGAGGATGGTGGCTGCTGCTGCTGTGACGTCGTCGCCGTCAGCTCGGTGACGTATGAGGGCTGGGTCGCCATGGCGACGGCTGGGGGTGATGTCATGGCGATGGGTGAGCGACGTCAGTGCAGTACAGTGCGGGATAAAAAGGGGTGATGCCACCCCCGCACGTGACCTCCCGCGTGACGTCACGACAAGACTCCGCCCCCGGGATGCCCGCAAGTGACGTCACGACTCGCTCGTGACATCACCGAGAGGGAGGGGGCGTGTCCAGGCGCAATCCGCGTGCCCACATTGGCTCCCGCCCCCCGCCCCCCCTCCCCATTGGCCCGCCGGGCCGCCAATCGCGCGGCGCGCCGAAGCCCCGCCCTCCCCGCCCAAGCCCGCTACCCCCCCCCCCCGCTCCCCCCTTCCCCCCCCCCGCCGCCATTTTGGCGGCGCCGCTCGGACCCACCTGCCCGCGGCCGCCGCCGGGGCCCCGCGCGGGCTCCGCCTGCCGCCGGTGCCGCGGCTGCTGCTGCCGGCGGGGCCCGACGGAGCGAGGGGCGGCGGCGGCAGGGGCCGGGCCGGGCCGGAGCGCGGTCGCCACGGTGACCGTGGCTATGGCGGCCTCCCTGGTCCCTCACCGGGGCAACTGTTGCTACCCGCCTCGGCGGCGGGCGGGGCCGCCCGCGTCGGTCCCACCCGTCTTTTCCTATTGGTTTCCACCCTCCGCCGACGTGCGCTGGTTGGTTGAGTCACGCGTCGCTCCGCGCAAGCCCCTCCCCTCCCTCACATCACTGGTTTTTTCGTGCGTCCATCAGCTCTTCCTGAGGGGGCAGGGAAGGCGGGGCTTTGCGGGGAGCTGGCGAAACTCTATTGGCCGCCGCGGCTGCCGATCAGCACGGAGGGTGAGCGCGCCGCCGGCTGTGAGGGCTGCCGGGAGATGTGGTCCCTGGCTACAGAACCGTCTCGTGACGTCACGGAGGCGTGACGCCATCGCTGGGCTGTTTCCACGGCGTTCCTCCCTAATTGGCGCTGCCGGGGGGTTTAATTAGTGCTGTGAGGAGGAGAACGAGGGGTTTAATCGGGGAATGAAACGCCGTGGGGCCCTTAGGACCGGGAGGGCCAGCATGAGCCTGCGGCCACTCCTGGGCCGTGCTTTCCGCGGGGCCGTAGCGGATCTTTAGACGCCTACAATTGGTCTGTAGGGCTGTGGCGGGTCCGCGCGGGCCGCAGGTGAGAGGGGGCCCCCAGAGCAGCTTCCGGCGGTGTCATGGCGGCCGCGCCGCCGAGCACGGTGGGAAACGTAGTCCCAATGTGCGTCACATGGAGCCGCCCACAGCGGGCGCGAATTTGGAGGAGGCGTGGCCATGAGGGGGCGCGACCGGCGGGTAGATATGTCACGTGGTCGCGGGTCACGTGTCCCCCGAGCGCTTCCGGGGCGCGATGGGGCCGGGGGTGGCGGTGAGGGGGTGGGGGGGCTCGGGGAGGCTCGGGGGGGCTCGGGGGTCCCGGTTCGGGGGTCCCGGTTCGGGGGTCCCGGTTCGGGGTGAGGGTTCCGGCGTTTTCTGGGTCGGGGGCGAACCCAGGGGGAGTCCCGGTCCTGGGGTGTCCCAGTTTGGAGGGTCTCGATTTCGGGGGGGTCCCGATTCTGGGGGATTTATGGGGGTGGTTCTTGGTTTTGAGGAGGGGTCTCGCGGGTCTCGGTGACTCCTCCATTTCCCCCCAGCGCTCCCTCCGCCGGGCCTGGGCCGGCGCCCGGCGCTGCCTGCATTGGACGGTGCCCGCCCGCGCCCCTCCCCTCATTCCCATCGTGGTGGAGCAGACGGTGAGTGGGGAGGCGGTCCCGGAGACCCCAGACCCTCTCGACCCGCTTCGGACCCTCACAAACCCCCCATGCCCGACCCAACGCCCTCGGAGCCCCCCAGACCATTCCGACCCTCTTCAGCACCCCCACACCCTCCCTCCTTTTTCCCCAGAGCACCCCGCGATCCTCCAAACTTCCAGCCCCATCCGAGCCCCGTCCTTGTTTCCCGGACGCCCCCATACCCACCCCCGGACCCCTCTTTTCTCCCCCAGGGCCGGGGGGAACGAGCCTACGACATCTACTCGCGGCTGCTGCGGGAGCGCATCGTCTGCGTCATGGGGCCGGTGGGTACTCCCGGCGGGGCTCGGGGACCCCCAGACCCGCCCCCGAGAGCCCTGGGGACCCCCTGACCCCCTCGCGGCACTCCCCAGATCGATGACAGCCTGGCCAGCCTGGTGATCGCCCAGCTGCTGTTTCTTCAGTCCGAGAGCAACAAGAAACCCATTCACATGTACATCAACAGCCCCGGTGAGGCTGGGGAGGGGCTGGGGGACAGACAGGGGGGTTTGGGGGAGGCCTCCGGGGTCTGAAAGGGGAGAAGGGGAGATGGGACCACCTGGAGGGGATTGTGGCCCAAACCCCCTCTCCCTGGGCACAGAAAGGGGAGGGTCAGGGGGTTTTGGGGGAGTTTGTGGGGTCAAGGAGGGTTTGGGGGTGTCACCAAGGGGGTGTCTGCCTGCACCAGAGGTTTGGTGACCCTCCTTTGGCCATCGATGGAGGTTGAGAGTCCAGGGGCTGTTGTGTCTCTTTCTGGTGTCTATGGAGTTTTAATGGCTTGGGGGAGGTTGGGGGTCCTAGGGAGTTCAGAGGTCCTGCAGGGGGTTTGGGGATGCCCCTGTGACCTCTGTCCTCCTCCCAGGGGTCTCAGTGATCCCCCCTTGCCACCTACACCCCCATGGGCGCTGGGGGTCCCAGGGCTGTGGTGGCTCTTTGGGGTAGGGGTTGGATGTTTTTGGGGTGTCCCTAATGGGGTTTTCCTCCTGCAGGGGGCTCGGTGACCTCGGGGCTGGCCATCTACGACACGATGCAGTACGTGCTGACCCCGGTGTGCACGTGGTGCGTGGGGCAGGCGGCCAGCATGGGCTCGCTGCTGCTGGCGGCCGGCGCGCCCGGCATGCGCCACGCGCTGCCCAATGCCCGCATCATGGTGCACCAGCCCTCGGGGGGGGCCCGGGTACGGTGGGCAGGGGGCTCGGGGGGCGGCAGGCAGTGCTTGAAGCTGGAGGAGCAGTTTGGGGGTGGGGGGGAAGGGCTTGGGAAGACCCTGAAACGAGGGGAGCACAGAAATGGGGAGGGGCGCATTCCCCGTGTTGTGTGTGTGGGGAGGGGGCTCTAGAAGAGGGGGGGGCAGTGCCTGGAAGGGAGAAAGGGGGACCCTGGGTGGGGGGAGATGTGCTGGGACCCCCCAGGGAATGCTGGAGGGGGTGGGTGGGCATGCCCCCAAGGCTGTGGGCAGGGCTGGAGATGCTCCAGACTCTCCCAGACCCTTCTCAGCCCCCCCCAAATCCCCTACTCAGGGCCAGGCCACCGACATTGCCATCCAGGCCGAGGAGATCCTGCAGCTGAAGCGCCAGATCAATGGGCTCTACGCCAAACACACGGGGCAGCCACTGCCCGTCATCGGTGAGGGACCCCCGGGGCTCCCCCCAACTCACCCAGCGACCCCCACGTTCCCCTGGGACCCCCACATGTCCCAGAACCCTCCCTGAGCTCTCAAGAGCTGCAGGCTCTACGCTCAACTCGAGGGGCAGACACTGCCCATCCGCAGTGAGGGACCCTCGAAGCCCTGCAGGATCCCCCAAGTTTTCCCCGGAGGGCTCCCTGACCCCCCTGTGCCTCCCCAGAAGCCGCCATGGAGCGGGATCGGTACCTGAGCCCGGTGGAGGCACAGGAATTTGGGCTTCTGGACCAGGTACTGGTGCATCCCCCACCACGCGGCGAGGATGAGCCCCGGCTGGTGCAGAAGGAGCCCCCCAACAGCCCCTCTGGGTCCCCCCAAATCCTGCCGGCATCCTGAGACCTCCCTTGGGGGTATTGGGGCACCCCTTTGGAGTGGGAGAGCTCTGGAAACCCCCCTGCTGTGTGGAAATAAAGGGCTGTGGAACCCAAGTGAGTCCTGGAGGGATTTTCGGGGGAGTCAGAGTGGTGCTGGGGGCTGGGAGGGGCGATTGAGGGGCGCCAAGGAGGCACTGGGGAGGAAGAAGGAGGATTTGGGCAACATGGGAGCACTTGTGGGGTCTCTGAATGATGTGGGGGGACAGTGAGAGACTGGAGGAACCCAGGAAGGGCTCTGAGTTTGGGGGGAGGGGGGTTTTGGTGGGGGTGACATTGTGAACCCCCGTCCGAGTCCTCCAGGCCGCCAGGCGGTGCCCTCCGTGTGTGCCCGGCTCTGGAGCCTCCAGGACGCCAGGCGGCGCCTGCCGCACTCCCGTCATGCACCGCGCGCGCGGCCTGTGGCGGGCGGGGGTCGCCGCGACCCTCGGGGGGTCCCGGGCGATCTCGGGGGTTCCCGGGGGCGGTTCGGGGTGTCCCGGGGCGGGATTGGGCCCCGAGGCCGAGGCGGACCCGGCGCTGCTCCGCGCCAGCAGCCCCGAGCTGGCCCGGCGGCTCCGCGGGCTCGCGCTGGTCCGCGGCGGCTTCGTGAGCGAGGAGGAGGCGGCGGAGCTGCTGCGGGAGGTGGAGCCGGGGCTGGGCCGGGGGCGGTACCAGAACGACCACTGGGACCGGGTGAGGGGGGTTCGGGGGGGCAGGTCACAGGAGTTTGGGGGGGCTCAGGGTCGAGGAGGTCACAGGGGGTCGGGGGTGGCTCTGGTGGGGGGCGTCACAGAAAGTCACTGGGGCCGCACCAGGGGTCATTCTGAGGTCAAAGGTCAGAGTTCATCCCCTGCTTTGTCCTCCCCAGGCCATCACCGGGTACCGGGAGACGGAGCGGGGCCTGCGGGGGGGCGCGGGGCGGGCGCTGCTGCTCCGGGTGACCCCCGCGTTCCCTCCCCGCCGCCCCCCCCGGCCCAGCGCCCACGTCCTCGACCTCCTGCCGGGGGGGCGCGTGGGGCCGCACGTGGACAGCGTCAAGGTGGGGGGGCCTGCGGGGTCCCGGGGGAGATTTCTGGAGGAGGCCTGGGGGGATTCTGTCGGTGCCCAGGTAGGGCGGGAGGTGAGGAGGGGTTCCGGGGTTCCTGGTGGGTTTGGGTGGCGGAGTTTTGGGGTCCTAGGGTGGTTTTGAGGGGTCTCGGGTGTGTCCGTCCCACCCCCCAGTTCTGCGGCTGCACCATCGCGGGGGTGTCGCTGCTGTCCCCCAGTGTCCTGCGGCTCCGGAGCCTCCAGGACCCCCAGGACTGGCTGGAGCTGCTGCTGGAGCCGGGGTCCCTCTACGTCCTCCGGTGGGTTTGGGGCAGCCCTGGGCAACCCCCCCTGAGGGTTTTGGGGACCCCTGCGGGGAGGTTGAGGACCCCCTGACCCCCTGCTCTCCTCCAGGGGCGCTGCCAGGTACGAGTTCACCCACGAGATCCTCCCGGATGAGGAATCGTTTTTTGGGGGGCTCAGGGTGCCACGGGGGCGCCGGGTGGCCCTGATCTTCCGCAACGACCCCTCCGGTGAGAACCCCCCAAAACCCTCCCTGGGACCCTCTGATTTCCCTTGCTGGGACTCTTCCCACCACCCCCTTCTGGGGAGAGTGTGGTACTGCAAGAGCCCCCCCAGCAGGTGCTGAGCCCCCCAACCCTCCTCAGACCCCAAACTGCCCCGAGAAGCCCCCCAAACCCCACCTGGCATGCCCAAAACCCATCTAGGACCCCCTTAAAAAGCCCCCGGTTCCCCTAAACATCCCCTGCAACCCCCAAACCTCCCAGGAAAGACCCCCCCAAATCCGCCCCTGACTGTGTCTGTTTCTCCTCCACCCCAGAGACACCTCTGGACCCTCTCAGCGACCTCCCAGTGTTTATTGAGGACAGCCAGGATCCCCCGCCCCCAAAATGAGCCCCCCCAATAAACAGCGACACCCCACACTTGGCTCTTGGGGGGCTGTTTTGGGGGAGCTCGGAGGAGGAGCCTTTGGGGAACCCCCAAACCCCCCTGAGCTGATGGCCAGGGAGCGCTTTTGGGGGTGGGGGGTGGTTGGAGAGAGCCCCCCAAAACCCCCCCCCGATAGATGGGGAGGAGTTTTGGGAGGTATGGGGGGGGTGTTTTTGAGGGGGAGCGGCAAGGGGGGGTCGGGGGGGCTCACCCCAGGCAGGCACAGGCCCCTGCCGAGAGCCGCGGCAGCCGCTGCCAGCGCAGCCCCGAGTCCAGGAACGCCACGTCCTCGTAGCGGGTGGGGCGGCAGCAGGGACCCCCCCCGGCCCCCCCCGGGCCCAGCACGGCCCCCAGCGCCAGCCCGTGCAGGGTGGGGGGCGCGGGGCAGCCCCCCCCGCAGTAGCGGAACACCACGGTCTCGGGGGAGGGGTACCCCAAACCCAGGGCCCCCACCCCCACCGAGACGCTGCGGAGCCCACATGGGGGGCCAGCGGCGAGGGGGGGCGCGGGGGGGCCGCGGCAGAGCGGGAGGAGGAGGAGGAGGAGGAGGAAGGACCAAGGCAGTCCCGGCCTCGCCATCCTGAGCTCTCCCAAAAAAAGCGCCCCGAGGGAATTTATGGAGTGTGGAGGGGGAGGGGCTTTGGGGGGGAGGGGGTTAACCCTGACCTGCCCAAGGGGGTTTGGGGGGGGCATTGACCCCCCCTGCCCCCAACCCAGGGGAGAGTTGGGGTGGGTGTCTTCAATTGGGAGGGGGAGTTAATGGGGACCCCCCCCCAAAAAAAAGCAGCTGGGGGGGTTGGGGTCTCAATCCACTCCCCGAGGAATCCCCCCCAAATAACTGGGACCCCCAAACAACTGCCCACCACCCCAGGGCTATTTTGGGGTGAAACCTCTTGGGGGAAGGAGGAAATTTGCCCTGACCCCCAAAGGAATGGGGGTCATGGGGGGGGGGTTCATTTTTCAGAGGCCCAAAGCCCCCCTGGGGGGGATGGAACATTCCAGTGCTGTGGGGGGTGTGGGGCTGGCACAAAGGAAGGGAAAAAAAGCCTAAAAATAGCGAAACATCCCAATTCTGACCCAAAAAACACGCTGAGTCGGGGGGGAGTCTTCCCTGCCCCACCCCAGGAAAATTCCAGGGCCCCCCATATTCCTGGGGAGGGGGCGGGGGAGCGATGAGTTTGTTCACAGAAATTTCGGACAGGGGGTGGGGGCAGCAGGAGAAGCCAGGAGGAGTGAGGGGAAAGGGGGGGGTCTGGAGTGGTGGGTGGGGGTTGGGAAAAAAGAGATGGCTCTGGGGGCGTCCCTGTGGGTTTTGGGTGGGTCTCTGTGGATTTGTGGGTTCTGGTGGCTCCAGGGGAGTTCCTGTGGCTCCGGGGGTCCCTACTCCTTGAGGAAGAAGTGCATCTTGTCGGCGATGAGCTTCCTCTCGGGGTCGAGGCGCTTGAGCAGCTGGGCCAGGGCGTTGACTGTGGCGTCGCTGCTCAGCCCCGTGCGCTTGGTCTGGAACTTCTTGAGCAGGTCCTTGGTGGTCATCGGCTTCCGGGACAGGTACCGGCGCACGGCCTCCTCCGTCAGCTGCACCTCCCTGTGGAGGCCAGGGGCGTCAGTGGGGCCAGGGTCCCACAGCCCCTGGTCCCCCAGGCTCACCCCTGACCCCACAGACTCACCCGCTGCTCGGGGTCGACTTCCCGGAGTGGGGCTGGGGCGTGCATTTTCCAGAGGGGGGCCCCGGCTCTGCCTTCAGCCGCTTCTGGGGAGGGGGTTCCGACCCCCCGGGGGGGACACGGCGGCCTGGGGCGAGAGGAGGAGGTCGGGGGGGGTTTGGGGGGATTCCCTGGGAGGGAGGTGAGAATTGCTCCCACTCTGAAATGTCACTGTGACCCCTCCCCAAGTGTCCCCCACCCCCTGAAAAATCCATCCCAAGACCCCTCAATACACCCCCAGACCCCCCGACCCCCCCCAGACACTCCTGGACCCCCTTCAGTGTCCCCCAGCCCTCCAAAACCCCTCCCTGTACCCCCAACTGTGCTCCAGAGGCCCCCATACCCCCCAGAATCCAACTGCCCCCCTCCAAACCCCCCTGGCACCCCCAAACCCCACCTTGTTCCAGCCTGGCAGCCGCAGCCCTGAGGGTCCCCCCTGTGCCCGAGTCTGTGGGGGTCCCGGGCCGGGAGCCCCCCCTGGAGCTGCTGCCTGAGGCCCTGCGCTCCCGCTTGGGGGGGGTCTTCTTCTTCTGGAGTGGGGGGAGAAGAAGGGAGGGGTCAGGGGGTGTCCAAGTCCCCTGCAGGACCCCCAAACCCTCCCAGGACTCCCCGGGCCCCCCTCACCGCCATGAACAGTGCTGAGGATGTCTCACTGTCGATGTCGCTCTCCTCTGACGTCTGTGACTCGTCGCTGCTTTCTGGGGGTTGATGATGTCAGAAACCCGGTTTTCTGGGGGTTTTTCCCCAATTCCTGATGGGGGGGTGGAGGGGGGTTCTTACCCCTCTTTTTCTTCTTCTCCTGGGGGGTGGGGGTCGCTTTTCCCTCGTCTTCCTCCTCCTTCTCTTCTGGCTTCTCCTCCTCGCTCTCCTCACTGCTCTCGCTCGCCTCATCGATGCCTTTGTTGGGGGAGGGTCCTGAGGATCTTGGACCCCAAAAATCCCCCCAGTCCTCCCTCAGGAACCAAGAGCGGGGTCCCGACCTCCTCCCCAACCCCACCTTTTGGGCCTTCCTCCTCCTCCTTGGGCGCTTTGGCTTTGCCAGTGTCTTCCTCGCCAGAGCTGCTGCAGGACGAGAGGATTGGGGAGATCAGGAGGGGATGGGGGGAATTTGGGGGTTCCAGGGGATTTCAGCATCCCCAGAGAGGTTTGGGGGGGACACTTCTGGTGGGCACAGTGAGGTTGGGAGCATCCCAAGAGGTGCCCATGATGCCTGACCTACTCCCCCCAAAATCCCCCCAGGGACCCTCCAAGCTCCCCCTGGCCCCATTAAACCCCCTCCGTGACCCCACAACACCCCAAAATCCTCCCAGACCCCTCAGGATTTCCCTCCCAAGTCCTCTCCAGGGAGCCACAAGTCCTTGCTGTGGTCCCTAAAATCCTTCCAGGAACTCCCAAACCCACCCAGGAATCCAAAAAATTCCCCCTTAATCCTCCCTAAACCCCTCCAGGGCCCCCCAAAACGCCCCCAAGTCCCACCTGGAGCCATCAGACATGTAATCCACCTCCTGGCCCTCGAAGTCACCGTCATCGCTGTCCTCAAGAGCTTCGTCCTCGGAGCCCTTCCTGCCCTTCCTCCTCCTCCTCTTTGGGCCCCCCCCAGCAGCCTTCGGCCTCACTGCCTTCTCCCCTGGGAATTCCACACATTTGGGGGTTTTCCAGGGGATTTGGTGAGGATTCTGTGGCTTTTGGGCATCTGAGTTGTTTTTAGGAGGATTTGGGGAGGTTTGGGTGGATTTAGGGGAGAATTTGGGAGGCTTTGTGGGGGATTTGGGTGGGGTTTTAGGTGGATTTTGGGCTTCCCTCCTTACCCTTGGCCTCACTCTTCTTGGAACACGGGGATTTTGAGTGGATTTGGAGGGATTTGAGGATTTAGGGGCACTTTGAGGAGGATTCTGTGAAATTTTGCAATTCCCCTCTCACCCTCAGCCTCGCTGCCCTCGCTCTCCTCGGAGCTGAGCTCCAGATCCTCCTCCAGGTCGTGGATCCGGAGCCCCCCGCCCTTGCCCGGGGCCTTCCTCCCCTTGTCCTTGTCCTCATCCTCCTCGTCCTGGTCCCGCAGGCGCCGCTGCTGCATGATGCTGAAGTGGTTCAGCACCTTGTTCCTCCTGGGGGGCGTTGAGGGGTCTCAGCAGGGCTGGGAGGGAATTTGGGGGGGCCCTGAGAGTGGATTTAGGGGGGCAGGGAGGGGTCTTAGGGGGTCTTCAAAAGGATTTGGGGGGTCTGGGAGGGGATTTGAGGGACATTTTGGTAGTCTTGGAGGGGGTTTGGGGAGTCTGGGGGATCTGGAGGGGATTTGTGGAGGCTCTGAGGGGATTTGGAAGGGTCTTGGAAAGGACTTTGGGGAGGCATGGGAAGGTCTAGAAGGGGATCTGCGGGGGCTGGGAGAGAATTTGTGAGGGGATTTTAAATGTCTTATTTTAATTTCAAGCTGTGCTCTAAATTAAATTTTTTCACAACATTTTGGAGGGGATTTAGAGTGTCTGGGAGGGGATTTCGGGTCTTTCCCGTGGTTTTTGGGGTCACCTCTCCCACTCCTCCTCGGCCTCCTCAGCAGTCAGGGTGCGGTGCCGGGCCAGGGGTGTGAAGTTGTACCAGTTCCGGACCGGGAAGGCCTCGAAGGCACCGTCGGGGCACTGGGTGAACACGTAGTAGGAGGCATTTTCTGTCACCCCCCCCTTCTTCACCCCCCGGAACCTGGAAAAGGGGGATCAGCATTCCAAAGTCACCCAGAATTCCCCCAAACTCCTTCACCACCCCCAAACCCCTGTTCCTTCTCCCATTCCATTCCTATACCCATCCCAATTCCTACCCCAAATTTCCCCGCTCCCCTCTCACTTCCTGCCGGTTTTCCCATTGACCCGCAGCAGCCAGGGCTGGTCCTCAGCCCGGAATTCCCGCAGGACGATCCCGTATTTCTTCCTGCGCGCCTCCTCCCTCAGCTTCCGGTGGAATTCGCTGCCGGCGCCGGACTCGGGCAGCTCCTCCTCAGCGTAGATCCGCTTGTTGCTCATGTCTCGCTCCATGCGTGCCTGGACGCAGATTCAGGAATGATCCTGACCCCAAATCCCGGCGTTCCCAACCCTCAGGTCCCTGAATCCCACTGCCAATGGAGCAGGATCGGATCCAGATCCCAAAAGATCCCAAATCCCGCCTGGACCTGGACTGGGATTGGACACAGAGCCGTGACCCCACATCCCACCACTCCCACACCTCTTCAGACCCAAATCCCACCATTCCCAGCCCAAATCCTTGGATAGGATCCAAACCCCAAAAACAGCCTCAGACCCCACCATTCCCAACCCCCCAGGTGACCCCAAATTCCCCCTGGACATGGACTGGGATTGATCCAGATCCTGGACCCCAAATCTCACCATTCCCAACCCAAATCTTGCCAGCTGGAGGAGTGGGGAGGGATCCAGGACCCCAAATCCACCCCAGACCCCACTCACCTGTGCCCAGGTGCTCAGGGTCACTCTGTCGGCGCTGTTGAAGGCCATGATGTTGTAGCGTTTTGGGGTGTTCCTGGGGGAGGTGCAGAAAGACCCCTCAGATCGCCCCCGACACCCCCAGAGACCCCCAAAACAACCCCCGAGCCCTGCGGCTCCTCACAACCATCTGAGACCCACCCAAAAACTTCTCCTGAGAGCCCCAAACCACCACAAACCTCCCAAATCCGACACCCCAAAATCCCCCCCACTGAGACGCTCAAAACAGCATCTGACCCCCCCCGAGACTCCCCCAAACCCCGTGAGACTCCCCAAATCTGACACGCCCAACCTCCCTGAACCCCCCCAAAATCACCTGGGAGCCCTTGAAACCACAAAGATCCCCCCAAATCTGATAGCCGCAACCCCCCCTAAATCTCCCAGAGCCCCCTAATTCTCCCTGGGGACCCCCAAACCCTTCTCGAGCCCGCCCCAAACCCCCGAGCCCCCCACTCACTTGGGCACCCTGACCACGTACTCGGTGACCACCTGGGAGCTGCTGCCCTGTGGGACAAGGGGGGTTTGGAGGGTCCCGGGGAAAACTGGGGGTGTTTGGGGGAGTCCCCGAGGGGCTTTGAGGGTCCCACGGGCATTTGGGGAGGCCCAAGGGGTCCTGGGGAGTCCCCAGGAGGTTTTTGGGGGCTTAGGGTCCTGGAGTGGGGGGTAGGGGACCCCCAGAGGGTCCCTGAGGAGGTTTGGGGGAAGGGGTTTTGGGAGCTCCCCTCCCCACTCACCAGTGCGGCCATCGCGGGGGAAGAGGGGGGCGGAACCCCAGATCCGGCTCAGGGGGTCCTGGGGGGGAAAGGAAGGGGAGGGTCAGGGCCTGGGGACCCCCAAAGCCGGGACCCCATCGAAATGGGGGCCCCCCCCGCACCCTCCCGGACCCCTCATAGGGACCTCCACACCCCACCAGCCCCTCCCTGGCCGCTCGCAGGCCCCTCCCAAATCCCTCAGAACTCCCCCAAGACCCTCACAGGGACCGCCAGGACCCCCCAACCCTCCCCGGGGCCCCTCCGCCCCCACCGCCCGCTCCGGCTCCGGCTCCGGCTCCGACTCCGCTTCCTGCGGGAACCGGAAATTCGGCATCACATGACCGGAAACATGGATCGCACAAAAGCCACGTGACCAGAAGTAGCGCTCTGTCCAGCCGATGCGTCGCCATGGCAACCACGGCGGTCTGGGCCCGAAAGCCGCAGTTTTCACCCCAAAATCACCATTTTGCACCACAAAACCTGCAATTTTCATTCCCAAACCACATTTCTAACGCCAGTCCCCCATGTTTCACCCCACGACCCCACTTTTTTACCCCCCAATCCCCTCTAATTCCCTCCAAAATGGGGCTTTTCCCCCTTTTCACCAATCGGTCCGCATTCAATCTCAAGTCCAGAGTGGTTTTTGTTCCGTTTATTTGTGAAGTTAAAAACAAGCGGTAAAAAGTAAAAACTTTGAGCCTTCGGTGGTCGGAGTTTTCCAGATGCTCCGGAACGACACGGACACGGCGGGGGGGGGGCGGCCGGGGGGGCTCGGGGACCCCGGGGAGAGGTCCAGGGAGGATTTGGGGACCCCCGGGGGGGCTTGGGGAGTCCCAGGGGGCCTTGGGGACCCTGGGGGGGCCTTGGGGGATTCCCAAGGGGGAGTTGGGGGCCCTTGGGGGAATCTTGGGGTCCCCAGAGGGGGTCTGGGGGTCCCCACAAGGGGATGGGAGGGTTTGGGGGGGTTCTTGGGGTTCCCCAGGTGGGTGGGGGTCCCGGGGGAATTTTCGGGTCCCCGGGGGTGTTTGGGGGATCCCCAGCGGCTCCCAGGAATGTTCGAGCGGCTCCGGGGGGGGGGGGTTGGGGGTAGAAAGGGGGCCGGGGAGGGGGGAAACCCCCCCCCCAGGGAGGTTTTGGGGGGTCGTGGGGGGCCGCTCGCCCCGTCCGGCCGCGGCCGCTCGCCCAAAACAAAAGGGGGTCACAGACGGGGGGGCACGTTGGGGTCACTGAGCCTGTGGGGGGGGAAGCAGGGTAGGTGGAGGGGCTGGGGGGAGACCCCAGACCCCCCGGAGGGTATTCTGGGGGGGTCGCTGGGGGGCTTTGGGGTCCTCGGGGGGGGTCAGCATGTGCTGGGGGGGCTCCTGCAGTACCAGTCCCTCCCCCAACAGGCAGGGATGGGAACGCCCCAAGGGGGTTTTCAGGGAGTTTTGAGACTCCCAGCTGGGCTTCGGGGGTCCAGAGGGAGTTCTGAAGGTCCTAGAGATGTTTCGGGTGTCCCGGGGTGGGGTTTGGGGTACCGGGGATGGAATTTTGGGGGTCAGGATGTGCTGGGGGGGGGCTCCTGCCACGCCAACCCTTACCCAGCAGGAAGGTCTGGGAGTGGTCTGGGGGTCCTGGGCTTTTTGGGGCCTCTGGGCTGGTTTTGGGGGTGCTGGACAAGGGGGTTAATGCGCCCCACAGCGGGGGGTTCCATCACCACCAACCCCGCCCTAGGTAGGGATACTGTCCCAGGAGTTTGGAGCTTCCTGGGGGCAGTTTTGGGGGTCCCGGCGGGGTTTGGGTGCCGTACCTGCTGTCCCTGCTGCGCGGGGGGGGGCGCAGGCCCGGCCCCCCCGGGGGTCTGCCCGTAGTACGCCGCTTGCTGCCGATAGTACTCGGCCCAGGCCGCACTGTAGTCGGGCTGGGGGCCCGGGGGTGCCCCGGGACCGCCCCCCGAGGCCACCTGGGCCGCTGTGGGGACACGGTGGGGGCGGTCAGGGAGGGGGGCAGATGTCCCCAGAGCCCCTCCTGGGTGGGATTTTTGGGGGGACTCACCTTGTTTCTTGTAATATTCCTCCCAGGCCTTGGTGTAATCCTGCTGTGGGGGGGCCCCTGGCTGCTGCGGCTGCTGGCCTGGGGGGTGCATGTGGGGTTTAGAGGACCCCGGGTGGGGGGGTTAGGGGTCCCCAAGTGGGGTTAGAGGGGACAGAGGAGCAGATGTGGGGTCCTCAGGGGAAGTTTGGGGAGACAAAGGGACATTACAGTCACCCAGGCACAGTTTGGGGGCATCAGAAAGCAGATGTGGCATTTTATGGTAGGTTAGGGGATACTTGGTGGGGGGCGTTCAGGGGTCTCTGTGAACAGTTTGGCTCCTGGGGGGGTTGGGGGCTCCTCAAGGGGAGGTTTGTGGGTCCCAAGAGGTTTTGGGGGTTGGGCCCTCCTGCAGTGCCCCCCCACCCCCCTCCCAGCAGAGGGCGGTGTGGGGGCCCCAGGGCGGATTCTGGGGAGTCCCATGGGGGTTTGGAGGCTCCCGGACGCTCCCCGCCCCCAGCAAATTCAGGGTGCCCACCTAGTTTCTTGTAGTACTCCTCCCAGGCCTTGGTGTAGTCGGCCTGGCCGGTGGG
Source organism: Monarcha castaneiventris obscurior (assembly GCA_026261815.1). Taxonomy (NCBI): domain Eukaryota; kingdom Metazoa; phylum Chordata; class Aves; order Passeriformes; family Monarchidae; genus Monarcha; species Monarcha castaneiventris. The sequence goes on from JAMPIT010000771.1 coordinate 226,911, forward strand.
GGGGGGCTGGGGGGGCTCCCCCTGCACGGGGGGCGCGGCGGGAGGGGGCTGCGCCGGCACCGGCCCGGGGGGCTGCTGGTAGTAGTGCGAGTAGTAGGCGGCCCAGGCCGCGTTGGGGTCCGGGGCGGGCGCCTTGCCTGGAGGGGGCCCCAAAACCATGGTGTTAGCTGGGGGGGGCCCCAAATTGGGGGGCAGCAGCCCCAAATTTGGGACTCATCCCCCCTATAAACACAGGATGTTCCCGAAGTCAAGGGGGCACAGTTGGGGTCACAGCTTCGGGTCTGACATTGCCCCCAAATCATACTGGGGGGGTCCCAAAAACCCTGGCGTGAGTCAGCGGGAGCCCCCGAATGCGGGGGGGACCCCCAAACTCAGCGACCACCCCACAACATCCCAGAGCACCCGCAGAACCAGGGGGTCACATCCCACACACTGTTGGGACAGCCCTGGGAGCGCTCCCCAAACCCTTGGGAGGCCCCCCAAAAAGCAGCCCCCCCCAGGCCCCGGGGGATCACGGTACTCACTGGGGTCGTGAGGGGCTGGCGGCTGCCACTGGGGGTACGTGTTGCCCCAGCCCTGGGGGGGGTACTGGTGGGGTGGCGGCCCCCCCGGGCTGTGGAAAAAGTGGGGTCAGGGGGGTCGGATTTGGGGGGGAACCCCAAGAATCCCCCTAAAAAGGGCTGGTACTCACTGCGGGGGGGCTCCAGGGGGACCCTGGTTGAAGGGTCCAGGGTTGAAGGGGCCCATGGGGCCGGCAGGGCCGGGGGGACCCCCGGGGCCAGGACCAGGGCCGACGGGGCACAGTGGGCCCTGGGTGGGGAAAACTAGAGGTCAGGAGAGGTTTGGGGGACCCCAGGAAGGGTTCTGGGGTCCCTCAGAGAGATCTGAAGTCGGAGTGGAGGGTTGGTGCTCTTGCAGCACCACACGTTCCCCACCGGAGGGCAAAACCAAGACCCCAAAGAGTTTTGGGGGTTTCAGGATTTTATGGGGATTCAGGGAAGTTTTGGGTTCCCCTATGCATATTTTTAGGGTGCCCCCACCTCAATCTTCTCCTCGATGAGCTGCTTGGCATGGTCGATCTGCTGGGGGGTCCCACGGATCACAAAGAGTTTGAAGTTTGGGTCCCCATTGGGGGGGAGCTGCCGCGAGATCTCCACGAATGCCCCTGTCTGCTGGTTGATGGCCTTGACGTTCTCCCCCCCTGCACTCCAAAACCCCCCGCGGTAAGAGGGGGCACCCCAAAACCCCCCCAAAGCCCCTGGGAGCCCCCAGTCTTCCCTGGGACCAGCAAAACCTCCCATGGGGCACTCCAAAACCCCCTGGCGACCCCCAAACTCTTCCCAGGACTCCAAAACCCCCTGGGGACCCCCAAACCCCAATGTGGGGACCTCCAACCATCCCCCCCAACCCATGAGCAGCCCTTACATAAGGAAGAAGAAAGGGCTTTTTGGGGTGGGGAGGGGGTCAGGGGGTGGTGGGGGGTCTGGATGATTTTGAGGAGCATTTGGGGGCCACAGGATTATTTGAGGGAACTAGAGGGGGTCTATGGGGGTCCAGAGGAGTTATAGGGGTTCAGGGGAAGCGTGGGGGGTGTTTCAGGGGGATTTTGGGGAGGATTTAGGAGGCTTGGGGAGGGAAATTAGGATCTGGGGAGGTTTTGGGGTCTGGGGGTGCTGTGAGGGGGGCTTAGGTGGGGCAGTCAGGAGAGGTTCAGGGGAGGAATTAAGGGGTCTAGGGAGAGGTTAGGGGAATCTGGGGAAGGATTTTGGGGGTGTTCACAGGGATATCAGGAGCTGTGGGGGAATTGTGACGTTTGGGGGCTCCCGGGGCAGGTCTGGGCGGAAACTGGGGGGTCCTGGGGGTCACCCCCCCTCACCTCTGCCGATGACCAGCCCGCACTTGTGGGTGGGAATGGAGAATGTCATCTCCCCGCCAGGGGGGCCCCAGCTGCCCTGGCCCCGGCCACGGCCGCGTCCCCCCGGCGGCAGCCCTGGCCCGGGGGGTCCCGGGGGGCCGCTCTGCAGGGAGGGGGTGTCAGGGGTGGGAAGAACCCCCAAAACAGGGGGAACACCCCCCCAAAATCATCCCTGCCCCTACAACAGCTCTTCCCCAAAAGTACTCTCCCACCCTAGAAACAGCCCCTGACCCTCCCCTAGAACAGCTCCTGTCACCCCCAAAAGTGCAGCCCCCTTCCCAAATTACCTGCAGGCTCTGCAGCAGGTCATTGACAGTCCCCCCATCCCAAAACCTCCTCCCCAAGGTGCAGCCCCCTCCCCAAATTACCCGCAGGCTCTGCAGCAGGTCGTTGATGATCCTGGCTGCGTGCTCGCAGCGCTCGGGGGGTCCCATGATGTGGGCAATTTTCTCCGGCCCCGTCCCATCGTCTGTGGGGTTTGGCGGGGATCACGGGGGGTCCCCACGCCCCCGGGTCAGTGGGGAGGGGTCTTTCTTGGTGGGGGGAAAAGGGACTCCCCAAACCTTGCTTGAACTGGATCCGCACCCCGGCGTCGTTCTGGATCTTCTTGATCATTTCCCCACTGCGGCCAATGACGACCCCGACTGAGTGTCGCGGCACCGGCACCTGGGGGAATTTGGGGGATTTGAGGGTCCTGACTCCACCTCCCTTTTTTTTTCAGTGGAAAACAGGGATTTTTGGATTGAATAATGTGAGTTCTACAGTGAAAATGAGAATTTTTGTATTGAAAATCGACATCATTTGAAACTAGAGTTTTTTGTGTTGAAGAACAGGATCTTTTTGATATGAAGGTATTTTTGTTGAAAAATAAAAACTTTTAAAATTGAAAAATAGGACTAGTTTTTGATTGAAAGCTAAAATCTAGATTGGGAGACGGGATTTCTTTGAATAACAAGAGATTAGGAACGAAAAATTAAGGATTTGGTTTAAAACACGGGATTTTTTTAGAGGGAAAAACAGTGGCATGGGTTGGTGTTTCTGTGTGAAAATTCATGAAAAAATTTGGGGTGAAAAAGGAGACACCTGGGGTGAAACATGGGGTGGTTTGGTTTGGAGAACGGGGTTCTTTGGGGTGAAAAGTGGAGATTTTGGGATGAAGAATGGGATTTTGGGGTGCCAAATGGGATGTTGGGAGCACACTCACGTCGATGCCCCCGCCCAGGCGGGCGCCGTAGTCTGAGCGCTCCCCAAATCCGCCCTGGTCACGCTCCCGAAGGATGTCCAGCACCATCTCACAGGCTTGCTGGGAATGGGGGGTTTAGGGGGGTCAGTTTGGGGTTATTTCAGAGGGGCTTAAAGTTATTTCAGGGTGGGTTTTGGGCGCTTCTCACCTGCACCTTGTAGGGCTCTCCGATGATCCGCAGGGGTTTGTCCACATTGGTGTTTTGGGAACCGTCTTGGATCAGGATCATCTTCACCCCTGCCCGTTCCTGGGGGGCATTGGGACCCCTCAGCACTGACCTCCCCCAAAACCACCCAGGGGTCCCCCTGGGGAGGTTTTGGGGTTCCTGGAGCTGTTGAATGCTCTTCCCCCCTTCCCAACCTCATCAGAGACCCCCAAACTCCGCTCAGTGACTCCAAAACCCCCCAGATCTCCCCCCATGCCCACCCCCCAGGGGATTTTTGGGGGCACCTGGAGCTGTTTGATGGTCTCCCCACCCTTCCCGATGACCAATCCCGCTTTTCCCGCTGGGATCATCAGCTCCTGGACTGTCCCATTCTGGCCGTTGGCGGCGTCGGGGAAGGGTCCCGGGGGCCCTCCCCGGCCCCGGGACACGATGTCGTCCAGCAGCGCCTTCGCCTTCCTGGGGAGGGGTTGGGGGGTCACTGGGGGGATTTGGGAGGGAGTTTAGGGGAGATTTGGGAGGGCTTTGGAGTCACTAGGGGATTTGGGGGGTCATCTGGGGGTTTAGGGGAGATTTGGAGAGAGCTGGGCAGAATTTGGGAGGTCACTGTGGGGTTTGGGGGGGACTTGGGAGGTCACTGAGGGTGTGCGGGGGAGATCCAGGGGAAGGTTGGGTGTCCCAGGGGACATTTTGGGGTCCCCAAGCAGTGTTTAGGGGATCCCTAATGGGGTCTGGGAGGATTTTGGGGGTCCCAAGGGTATTTTGTGGATCCCAGGGAGATTTTGGGGATCCCAGGGGGATTTTGGGGTCACTCACTGCACAGACTCCGGGGACCCCGTCAGGGACACGCTGCGCTCCGGCAACCCGCCGCTGTCTGGGGGGGCACGGGGGGTTAGTGGGGTTCCCCCCGCATTTCGGGGTCCAGGGGTTTTCCCCATCATTTGGGGGGCCTGGGAGGGTTTTGGGGTCTCAGCCCTCCCGTACCTGGGGAGATCTGCACTTTGCACCCCGAGTCCTGCTGGATCTTATTGATCTGTTCCCCTCCGCGGCCGATGACTGCAGGGGGAGGACACAGAGCGGGGTTTGGGGACATCCCCAAAGTTCTCTAGAAGGTCCCCAACCCCCCGAGACCACTGGAGCCCCTCCAGGATCCCGCCAGACTCACTGAGGCCGACCATCCCGTCGGGGACTCGGTACTCCTCCGTCACCGTTGTCCTGGGGGACACCAGAGGGGTCGTGGGGACCCCAAGAAAATGCCACAGGCACCCCGAAAGCCCCCAGGACCCACCAACACCCCTCCCAACTCCCCAAGGCCACTTAAAACCCCCCCCAAGACCCCACAAAAGTCACCAAAACCTTCCACCCCTCCTTCCAAGGACCCTTCAAACCTCCTCCCAACATCTTCAGTATCCCCCTAAAGAAACTCTCAAATCCTGAGAACTCTAAAGGAACCTCCCCCCTCCCCAACATCCTTGCAAAACCTTCACAAACCCCGCAGGAACCCCCAAAAGAACCCCTGCCACCCCCCAGTACCCCCCGGCCCCCCATACCTGGGTGGGGGGTGGATGGGCCCCATCGGTGCCGGCAGCGCTGGGGGACGAACCTGACCTGTCTGTGGGGGTCCCCCCAATTTGGGGGGACCCCAACTTCCCCCCAAGACCCCCCAACTTCCCCACCCCTCAACCTCTCCCAGACTCCAAACCCCCAAAATCCCCCAAACCACCCCAAGGACTCCCCTAAGAAACTCCGCGAGACCCCTAAAAACTGCTTCGGACACCCCAAAACTCCCCAGGACCCCCAACTTCCCCCCTGAACCCCTTAACCCCCCTCAAACCTCCCCCCAGACCCCGTGAAACCCCTCCAGGACATCCAAGCTTCCCTTTGGCCACCCCCAACCTCCCCTGGGCTCCCAAATATTCTTTGGGGACCCCCAAACTGCCCCCTGGGACCCCTTAAACCTCTCTGGGACATTCCACAGCACCTCCTCCTGGAAACAGGCCGATACTGGAGGAGCCCCCCCAAAACGTCCTGACCCACCCCCCCACCCCGAAACTCCCAAACCCACCCCGGGGACCCCCAAATCCCACTCACCATCCCCCTGTGCTGCCAGTTTCTTGCTCTCAGGCTGGTCTGGGGGAACGATGACGTGTTAGGGACCCCCCGATTGCCCCCCCCCGAAGTTTTGGGGGTCCCCCCGCGGTCTGGGGTGGTTCTCCCCAGGTTTGGGGGTCCTGTGGCCCCCTTACCGCCATCCTCCAGTTGCCGTTTCTGCCCCCCGAAGCCCCCAAAATCGGGGGGGGGGGGATTGTTGTTGGGCACCGGCGGCGCTGCGTCTCCCCCGATCTTGGCTGCGATCTGGGGAGGGGGGGGGTAAGGGAGGGGGTCACCCCAAAATTGGGGGGCCTGAAGGCCCCAGGGAGTCCCAAAACCCACCAGGAACTCCCAGAATCCCCCTCCCCACAGGACACCCAAACACTCTCAGAATCCCCCCAACAATAAAGGAGATCCGTAACTCCCCCAAGATCCCCTACAACCTTCGCAAAAGCTCCCAGGGGTCACCCTGAAAAATGGTTCCCCTCAAACTCATGCAGAGACCCTCAAAACCCACCAAGGACCACCCAAATCTCTCATGGAGTCCCCAAAACCACCCAGGAGGCCCCAACCTCCCCCCAAGTGCCCCCCAAGGACATCCAAACTCCTTTGAGAACTCGCAGCGAATCCCCCAAAATACCCAGTGGGGTCATTCCAAAGAAAAGACCCCTTCCAGCTTCCCCAGCACAAGCACGAGCCCCCCAAAACTGCCTCAAAGTATCTCGGAGGGGGCCCCAAACACCGAGAAACCCCCAAAACGGCCCCCGCCACACCGGGACCCCCCCAAAGCCACCTCGACAGCCATGTTGGAGCCCCCCAGGACCCTCCAAAACCCCTCCGAGAGGATGGAAGTGTCCCAAGTCCACCCAGGGAACCCCCAACATCCACCCCCCGAGCCCCCCAAACCCCTTCACGCCGATGGGCTCCCCCAAAGGCCCCCCCCACTCCCGTATTTTGGGAGCCCGTCGGAATCCCTCCCTGAGCGCCCCCAGAGGCCCCAGGCTACGGCGGGACCCCCGAACTGGGGGTGCCGGGAGGGAGCTGAGCACCCGCACACCGCCTCGCCGTCACCTGGGCTGCTAATTACGGTAATTACCGTAATTGCAGCGCCAAAGGGCGCGCGAGAGCGGGGGAGGCCCCGAGGTTTGGAGGGAATTACGGTAAAGTGCCGTAACTACCGTAATTACGGCGCCCGGACCTCCCGGAATCGGGGGAAAACAACTGGGGGGGATGCGGGGTTTTATTGGGGCGCGAGGGGGATGGGAACCGGGGGATGGAACGCGTGTGTGGGTTCCCGGGGGTGGGGGAGGGGTGACCCCATCTCCCACGACCCCCGGGGGGGGCGGGGCCTTACCGGGAACGTGGGGGCGGGGCCGCGGCGCCCCGGGGGGGGTCGCGGGGGGTCCCCGACCCCTCCCGCCGCCTCCCGCCGCCCCGCCGCGCCCCTCACCTGCCGCGCGCGCTGCACCGCGTCGGCGAACGCGTCCTTACGCCCCGTCCCGCCGCCGCCGCCGCCGCCGCCCGGGCCCCCCCCGGGCCCGGCCGAGGGGGGGGCGGCGGGGGCGGACCCGGGCTGGGGGGGCGGGGGCGGCGCGGGGCCGAACTCGGACATGGCGGAGGCGGCGACGGGCACGGGCCGCGCTCGCCTCGGGCCGCGCGGGGCACGCTGGGAGGGCGGCGGGGAGCCCCGCCTGCACCGGCGCCGCGCGGCCAATCGCCGCACGGGAGCGCTCTGAGTGATGGCGCTCTCGGCCAATCAGCGGCTGCGCGTAGCGCGCAGCGACCAATGGGAGGAGGCAAGGCGCCAGCGCGCCGCGATTGAGTCTTGTCGGTGTGATTGGCAGACGATCAGGCCAATAGGAGCGCGTCAATTGGCCGCCGTGCGTGGGTGGGACCTCGGGGTGCGCAGCTAATCGCGCTGCGCGGCGCGCCTGGGCGGCCCCGAGAGTCGCCGCGATTGGTCAAGGAAGCGGAAATCAAAGAAAAGGCGGGGCGAGCACTGATTGACATAGGCATTGACTAATACCTCACAGCGCGGTCTCCTCCCTCCCGCGCTGCGCAGCGATTGGAGGACACATGTGACTGACGGCAAACGCAGCCAATGGAGTGCGGGTACTGGGGGGCCGGGGCCTAATTAGAATGACATGCGCGGGAATCAATCGGCGGCGGGAAAGGAGATGGCCAATCATGGACGGTATCGGGGGTGGAGCGTGATTGGCCGTGCGCTCCGCCAATAGCGTATGTCTCTGACTGCCCGATGTTCAATGAGCACCGAGCGGCGGTTTAGGAGGGAAACGGCGACCAATCAGCGCCCGGCACGGAGGCGCTCTGGGCCAATCGCGTGCATGGAGGGGTCCCCGTGCCCCGCCCAGGCGCTCCCAGCTCTCCCAGTGCGGCCTCGCAGAAGTCAATAAATAAAAGTTTATTGACGGGGGAACGGGCGGGCCTCAGCCTCGGCCCCGCCCCCTTCCCAGGGCCTCAGTTTGGGGGGGAATTCACAGTATTTGGTTAAAAAAAGACCCCAAACCGCCCCAGGGGTCACTGTGTGAACAGGCACGGACAGCTGCGTCCAGCTGGGTCTGCAGCCATGTCCGGGTGGCCCCAGCCATGTCCAGGAGTGCCTGGGTGCTCCCAGGTGTGTCCAGGTGTTCGCAGCCGTGTCTACAGCCGCATCCGAGTGTGCACGGCTCTTTGCAGCTGTCTCCAGCTGCCACAGGTGTTGCTGCAGCATGTCCAGATGTCCCCAGGCATATGCACATGTCCACCCAGGTGTGTCCTTGTGCACACAGCTGTTTCCAGGTGTGCTCCCAGATGTTCCCAGCTGTGTCCACCCCCTAGCCCTGCTCTCAGTCCGTTCCCCAACTCCAGGGGACTCTGGGGGGGTCTTGGCTCCCCCAAATCCTCAGGGCTCATCATCCTCTGACGTCAGTGGCTGCTGGGGGAGGAAAGGGGGGGGTCAGTGTGGGGGGTCCCTGAACCCCCTCCTGCCCCAGAACCCACCTTAAGCAGGGGGTCCCCCAAGGCCCCCCCAGCCCCCCTCTCACTCACCAGGGGGTCCCCGAGCCCCCCCCCATCCAGGGGGTCCCCGGGCCCTTTCCGGAAGGTGGCGTTGGTGAAGCTGATGCTGTTGGTGCTGCGCCGGCGCCACTCCCGCCACAGCACCCTGGCTGCCACCCCTAGGCACAGCACCAGCCCTGGGGGGTGCCAGGGGGTCATGGGGGAGCCCCAAAACCGGGACACCCCTCCCTCCAGGTGACCCCTAAAACCTGGGACTTCACCCCCAAAAATCTGGGACCCTCCCAATGAGACCAAGCCCCGGAGCCCCCTGCGGGGAACTGCAGGGATGGGACCCCAGGGATGGGACCACCGTCCCCAAGAGGAGACCCTGAAATGGGATGCCCCCCTTTGAGACCCCCCCACCTTTGAAACCCCCCCCCGAATTTTGCCTCCACCCCAATTCTGGCCCCCCTCCCCAACCCTCCATATTTGGCACCTCTGTTTTGAAACTCCATCCTCTCCCCATCTTTGAGATTCCCGTTCTGCCCCCTCCTTCCATTTCCCCGCCCCTTTTGGGGACGCCACCCTCCCGACCCCCCATTTCGGACACCCTTTCTTTGGGACCTCCTGAATTTCTCCCCCAATCCCCCCCAAATTCTGTCCCCCACCCCAAGCAGGGCCATACCAAGGGGCAGCAGGACCCCGAGCGCTGTCAGCCCCGGCCAGGCCCCCCTGGGCCCCCCGAGATCACCTGTGGGGACAGGAGTGGTCAGCGTGTGGCCAGTGGGTGTGGCCAGTAGGTGTGGCCAGTGGGTGTGGCCAGTGGGTGTGGCCATTACCTGTCGAGGCGTTTTCCTCCCTGCTCAAGTTCCGGGCCAGAGGCTCGGGGGTCCCGGGGGGCTCTGGGAGAATATGGGGGGGTCACCTGGGCACAGTGAACCCGGGGGGGAGCTGGGGGATTTTACAGGGGTTGCGGGTGGTCTCAGGGGGTTACCTGTCACACAGGTGTGTCCATCGCTGTCCAGGTGCTTCCCGTCAGGGCAGGCACAGCTGAACCGGGGCGAGCCGGGGCCGCGGGCAGGGGAGGGGAGGCACAGGAAGGAGCAGAGACCCCCGGGACCCTCGCAGTGGTTGGGGCCTGGGGGGAGGGCACAGGTGAGGGGGGTCTGGAGTAGTCCCTGGGGGAATTTGGAGTCCCAGTGATGTCTTTGGGGTATTTTTGTGTGGCTTTGGGTGTTTTGGGGGTCCCAAGGATGTTTTGGGGGTCCCAAGGATATTTTGGGGACATTTTAGAAGGTCTCAGGGGTGTTATGGGGATTTTACCTGCCGGCTGCCTCCTCGGGTGCAGCACCACGATGGCCTCAGGGCTGAAGAGCTCCTGGGCCACCACCTGGGGGGTGGGGGAGCCCCCCCGGAGCTGCGTGGCCACCAGGGACCCCCGGGAGGGGTCAGTCCAGAAGGCCCAGTCCTGGAGGGAGGGACACGGGGGGAGTCAGAGGGGACATGAGGGGAAACACTGGGGGCTCCTGGGGGATGAGGGGGGACATTGGAGGTTGGGGGGGAATGGGGGGGATTCAGGGGGACATTGTGGGGTCCTGAGGGACACAGGGAGGGTCAAGGGAGAAGGGGACAAGAGGGGTTGTTGGGGGACATTGGGGGGGCCCGGGGTGGTCCTGGGGGTCTCACCTGGAAGACGGCTAGGCCGAGAGGCTGCGCCAGGTGCTGGGGGTCCCTCAGGTGTGTCTGGCGGCCGCTCCCGTCCAGGGCCACGCTGGACACGGTGTGGAGGCGGCCATCGGCCCAGTACAGGCGCTGGGAGGATTGGTCTGGGGGGCACGGGGGGGTCAGGGGAACATTGAGGGGTCAAGGGGTCGCTGGGGGGACACAGGGGAACATTGGGGTCGGGGGGGACACAGGGCTGGGGACATACGGGGGCACCCGGCACAAGCAGTGGAAGGTCAGGGAGGCATGGGGGACTCTGGGGAACATGGGGATAGGTTTGGGGACACAGGACTGGTTTGGGGACACAGGACTGGTCTGGGGACACAGGACAGGCCAGGGAACACGTCTGGGGACAGGTGTGGGACCCTCACCCAGGGCCAGCCCCTGAGGCCGCTCCACGTCTTCGGTCACCAGGGGCTTGGGGGGGGCCCCGTCCTGGGCCCCCTGCGCGATGTGGGGGCGGGACCCCCAGTCTGACCAGTACAGGTACCTGGGGGACACCAGAGTTATCAGTGCCCCCGGTGTCTCCTGTCCACCCCTGCCCCCCCACAGCCCCCCGTCCATCCCATGTCATTGCCATTCCCCCAAGTCCCCCTGTGTCTCCCCGTGTCCCCAAAGCCCCCATTCCCCCTCCCTGTCACCCGCCATGTCCCCCACATTCCCCTGTCCCCCCTACATCACCCTCGCACCCGTTCAGGGGGTCCACGACCACCCCCCAGGGCTGTGTCCGGGGGTCCTGGTGCAGGGTCCGGTGGCGCATCCCCGAGAGGTCACTGACGGCCACGCGGCCGGAGCCGGGCTCGGTCCAGTACAGGAGCCGATGGATCCAGTCCAGGGCGATCCCAGCCGGGGACCCCGGGCCCGGGACCACTCCCAGGGGCACCGCGGGGCCTGCAGCCAGGGGGGCCCTGGGGGACATGGAGATCAGTGGGGGCAACTGGGGGGGGAATGGGAGGACACGGTGGGGCCTGGGGGATTCTAGGGGCAGTTGGGAGTTTGGAGTTCTGGGGTTGAGGGAGATTGGAGGGGAATTGGGGATTCTGATGGGACATGGGAGGCATTGGGGGAGTGATGGGAGGCGGGAATTTGGGGGGTTGGGGGAGGTATTTCAGATCACTGGAGAGGACTGGGGTCACTGGGGGTCCCTGGGGGGCATTAGGGAGGTCTCAGGGGGTCTCCAAGGGTCATTGGGAAGTCTCGGGGAGAGATCCTGGGGGTGTTTGGGGGAGCCCCAAATGGATTTGGGGAGGTCCCGGGGGGTTCCTCACCTGTAGATGAGCCCCTCGCTGGGGTCCCCCCAGAACAGGGACCCCCCCTCAATGCTGATGTCCAGAGCAGCCGCGTGCTTGATGGGTCCCCGCAGGATTTGGGGTTCGGGGCCCCCCAGCGCCAGCACCTGGTGCCGGGTGCTCACCAGGAGGGTCCCGGGGGGGCCTGAGGGGGGCACCGGGGTCAACCCCTCTCAGGGAACCACCCCCCCCAGCTCCCCAAAATCACCCCAAATTCCCACGTGGGCCCCTCAAACCCCTGATACTCCCAAGCCCCCCAGGACACCCAAATTCCTCTTGACCCCCCTCGGGACTCCCTGATCCAGCCCTCTCTAACCCCCAAACCTCTGGGACCCCCCCCAAAACTCCCCCAGGAACCCCATTTCCCTCTTGGGGACCCCAACACCCCCCGGGGCAGATTTGGCAGTGTCAGAGTTCCCCCCTGGTGTCCCAATGCGGGGTTGGGGTATTTCGGGGGCTCTCACGCACTGTGGCAGGTCCGGTTGTCAGGGTCCATGCTGAAGCCGGGGGGGCACAGGCACTCGAAGCCCACCTGCAGGTCCCGGCAGCCGTGGGAGCAGCCCCCACCCCCTGCCAGGCACTCATTCACCCCTGGGGGGCACGGGGGGGGGGGTCAGACTCCATAAAATCCCCCCCTGAAAGGGGCAGAGACCTCCAAAGTCCCGGGGAGGAGGAACTGGGGGGTGGGGATGAGCATGGGCTGGGGGGGTTTTGAGGGGGAGGTTTTGGGAGGGTCTGAGGGGGTTTCCCAGGGGTTTTTAAGGTGTTTGGGGGGGGGGGTTGTGGTGGGCTTGGGTGTATTAGGAGGATTTGCAGGATATTTTGGGGGGGGGGAGGTTTCCAGGGAATTCTGGGGGCACTAGAGGGGTTTCGGCTATCCGGGGGGGTTGGGGTTCTCAGGGGATCTGAGGCAGCTTTGGGGGGATTTAGAAGGTTGGGGAGGGGGGGACTGGGGAGTTTTGGGGCCCCTCCTCACCGCACTCCTTGAGCGGCTCGTCGGACCAGTCACGACAGTGGCGTCGCCCATCGCAGACGTGCCCTATCACGATGCACTCGCCCGAGCGGCAGCGGAACTGGTGCGGGGGGGCACACGACGGGGCTGGGGGGCGCGGGGGGGGGGCAGAGACAGAGATTCCCGCGAAACGTCCCCAAAACTCCCCCTCAAGGTCCCTTAAACACCCCCTGAACCTCCCCCACTCCCCTAAATCCTCTCAAACCCTCCCAATCACCCCAAACCACCCAGTGGCCTCTGAAACTCCTCCAACTCCCTCTAAGCCCCCCAAGCCCTCCCAGACCCCCTCAAGTCCCCCCCAAACGCCCTCGAATCCTCCTCAAAAACCCGTCAAACCTCCCCAGAGTCCCCGAGAAAACCGCCCCCCCGGCCCCCCAAAACCCCTTTGAGCCCCCTCAAATACCCCCAAACCCGGCGTGACCCCTCGCCCCCCACGCCCCCGCCCCGTACCGTCGGGACATTCCTCCTCGTCGTCGCCGTCTCGGCAGTCGGGGGTCCCGTCACAGGCCCGGGCCCCGGGGATGCAGCGCCCGTCGCGACAGCGCAGCTGCCCGAGGGGGCACGGGGGGGGCGCGGCTGGGGAGGGGCGCGGGGGGTCAGTGGGGCAGCCACACCCCGGACATCCCAATGCCTCCCAGCCCCTCCCGGTCTCTCCCAGTGCATGCACCACGTTCCTCCTCGTCGGAGCTGTCGCGACAGTCGCGGGTCCTGTCACAGCGTCACCGCCCATGGACCCCTCCTAGTCCATTCCAGGCCCTCCCAGTCCCTCCCAGCGCACGCACCACACCCCTCCTCATCGGAGCTGTCGCGACAGTCGGGGGTCCCGTCGCAGCGCCACCGCCCGTGGACGCACTCGCCGGAGCCGCAGGGGAACTGCAGGGGGGGGCACGCGCGGGGGGGCCGGGGTGTCCCGCACAGCTCGGGCTCCTCGTCGTCCCCGTCGCGACAGTCGCGTTCGCCGTCGCAGCGCCAAAGCAGCGGGATGCAGCTCCCGTCGCGACAGCGGAAGTAAAAGGGGTCGCAGGGGGGCGGCGAGGGCGTGGGGCCGCAGCCCAGCTCGTCCCTCCCGTCGGGACAGTCGCGTTCCCCGTCGCAGGAGAAGGTTCTCGACAGGCACGAGCCATCCCCACAGGGCAGCTGGTCCGGGGAGCACGGCGGGGGCGCTGCGGAGGGGAGAGAATCGAGCCAGGGACCGCCAAAATACCCCTAGGAAGCCAAAATATCCCCTGGGACTCCTATAAGCCCCCCGGGTCCCCACTCCCCCACCCAGAGACCCCCAAAACTCTCCAGAGACCCTCCTAGCTTCCTCCCACCCCGCAAGGATCCGCAAACGTCCCCAGGGACCCTCCAAACCCTCCCCGAAGTCGGGGGGTCCCAGGGGGGAAAGCCCCAGCCCGGGGTAAGGGGGGAGTGTGTCAATCCGGGGCATCCCATTTTGGGGGTCGCAGTCCCATTTTCGCTGGTCCCAGAACCATTTTCGGCTTTCCAGTCCCGTTTCGTGGGGTCTTGTCCCTTTCTGAGGGATTTTAGCACCATTTTGAGGGTTGCGGTCCAATATTGAAGGTTCTGATCCCATTTTAGAAGAGTTTGACCCCACTTTGGGGGAGGTTCCGGTCCCATTTGGGGAGGTTCCGGTCACATTTTTGCATCCCAATCACGTTTTTTGGGGTTGCCGGTCCCATTTCGGAGGGTCCTGCTCCCATTTTTGGGTGTTTCAGCCCCATTTCGGGGGCTCACAGTTCCCACCCCGGCCCCACCCGGGCGCGCCCTCCCCGCGCGCCGTGCTCTGATTGGCTGGCGCAGGCTCCGCCCCCGCGGGTGGCCAGTCTGGACTCAGCCAGTGGGAGCCGCGTCCGTCGCGGGGCGGGGCGGGCCGCGCGCGCTGATTGGCCCTACCCGGGCCGGGGGGGCGGGACCTCCCCGCCCTTGGGGCGGGGTGTGACACGTGGGGGGGTCCGGGGGGGCTGTGGGGGTCCTGGGGGGTCACGGGGGGACCCCAAAGCCAAATCCCCACCGCCGGTTTTCCCGCCCGTGGGAGATGGCCTGGGGGCTGGGGGCGCGTCCCCGCTTTGGTGGGGACAAATCACCTCTCGGGGGGCGAGCCCCAGTGCCCACCCCGGTTCCCCCTTGTTTCCTTCACCCCCTTCCCAACCTTTCCCCCCCGGGATTCCCTGTGCCCTCCCCCGCCCCCCACGCGGATTTGGGCGTGGGGTGGGGTCCCCCACCCCCTCGTCGACCCCCTCCGGACCCCCAAAATCCCCCCTCGGACCCCCCACCTGCGCTCGGTGTCGCCGCCGCCGCCGCCGCCGCTCCCAGAAGGAGCAGGATGGTCCCCGAGCGCGTTCCGGTGCTTCCCGGTCTCCTCCCGGTTCCCGCTCTTATCCTGCTGCTGCCGGGTCCCATCCCGGTGTTTCCCGGTTCTTTTCTGTTGGTTTCGGGCCCTGTCCTTGGCTCTATCCCGGTCTTCCCACTCGGGGTTCGTGTCCTGGTGCCCAGCGGGAGCAGACTAGGGGCTTGGAGGGGTCCGGGCGCTCGGTGACGATCCCGGTGCCGGTCCCGGTTCGTCCCGGAGTTGATCCCGGTGCCTGCACTGGCCCCGGTGCTGATCCCAGTCCGTGCCGGTGTTCCCGGCGCCGCTGCCCTTGGACCCAGGTCCCGTCGGGCCTCATTTTAACGGGCGGGGGGAGGAGCTCGGGGCGTTCAAAAACGTGGAGGGTGGGGCGGCAAAACCGGGAATGCGGGAGGGACGGACGGAAAGCCGGGATCGGGGGAGAGGCGGACACCGGGGCGGCCGGAAAACCGGGACGCGGGGAGAAAAACCGGGATAAAGGCAGGAAAACCGGTAGGGACGGAGAGAAAGCCGAGATACAGGGAGGAAAACCAGGAGGGAAAAGCAGGAGGGAGAAAGGGCGGGACACGGGGATCCCTTTGCCTACCCCCTGGCCCCCCATCCAAAAGCTGCTTTTTAAGCGTTTTCTTCCTTTTCCCGCGGGATTAATCGTGGGCTTTCCACTGAAGGTGATTCCCGGGGAGCATTGGAGCAGGATCGAGGTGGTAGGGGGGCACAAGGGGGTTCAACTATCCCCAACCGCTCCCATGTGATGGGACCCCTCCCCCCCTCCTCCAATTCCCAGGGGAGAGTGGGATCGTTGCTGTGGCACCTCTGGGAATGACACAAATGCCACTGCGGGGGGGGCACCCTAGTGACCCCCTGAGACCCCCCCCCCTCCGGATCACCCAGTGACCCCCACAAAGCCCCCAAGGGACTCCCCAATGCCCCCAGAGACCCCCCAGTCCCCAGTCACCCCAGCACCCCCTCCCCCCACCGAGATTCCTCTGGAACCCCCAATTCCCCCCAGCTCTCCCCTGGAGATGACTACACTCCCGTTGGATTAATTTATTAATTAATTATTGACTGCTGGGAATCCAGTGACAGCGACGGCATGGGGGGGTGGGATTGGGATTGGCTGGGAGAATCCAGATTGGGACCACTCAGGACAGGCTGGGATGATCCAGGACAATCCTAGGACAACCTGGGCTGATCCCAGATGATTCAGGAGGATCCAAGACCACCCAGGATGGTCTGGATCACCCTGGACAATCCGGGACCATCCAAATCTGGGACAGCCTGGGACAGTCCAGGACAACTCGAGATAATCTGGATCTGGGATGAGCAGGGATAACTTGGGACCATCTGAAACAACCTGGGATAAAACCCAGTTGGACCATCCCGGACAATCCAGGACCACCCAGATCTAGGATGATCCAGGAGCTCTGGTGGCTGCGGCAGCGCCAGTTCCGGTATAAATATGGACGAGGTTGGACGTGTTTTTTTTTGGATTTTCAGGATTTTGGGAAGTCCGGCGTCGCTGCCGTCAGAGCTACAGGGGAGAACAGGGGTGGGGGGCTCTGGGGTTCCATGGGGATTCTGGAGCTGTGGAATGTCAGGGTCAGTCATCCTCGGTGCCACTGCCGGAGCGATCCTGGAAAGGGGGGAAAAGGGGTGAGGAACTGGGGGCCAAGATGAGGAATTTCGGGGGTTCAGAATAGGATTTGGGGGCTTCACAGGATTTGGGACTGAGATGAGGCACTTTGGGGTTCAGCTCAAGATTTAGGGTCACTCCCAAAATTCAGGGTCAGGATGAAGGATTTGGGGGTCATTCCCAGGATTTGGGGAATTCAGCCCAGGATTTGGGGTAAGGGTGAAGGATAGGGGGTCACTCCCTGGATTTGGGAGTCTCTCTCAGAATCCAGGGTCACCACCAGGATCCAGGCCCTCTCTGTGATCTGGTGCCATTCCTGGATTCCCTCACCTCCTCCTGCTCGTCCTCGCTCTCGTCGTCGCTCAGGAGGGGTTTGGGGCGTCCCCCCCGCCCCCCTCGGCGCCGGCCCTTCCCACGCTCCGGAACCTTCTCCTTTCGGCCCAGACGGATCTTCACCTTCACTGAGCGGGCTGGGGGGGGATCCAGACCCTCCATATGATCCTGACTCTCCATCCATCCATCCATCCATCCATCCATCCATCCATCCATCCATCCATCCATCCATCCATCCATCCATCCATCCATCCATCCATCCATCCATCCATTCCCTCCTCTCCCAATCCCCTCCCCTCCACCCATGCCATCCCATTCATCCCAATGCCCACCCTCTGACTCAGATCCTTCCTCCTCTCCCTCCTCCTCCTCCTCGCTCTCCTCTCCATCGCTTTCCTCCTCCTTTTCCACCTTCTGCCGGACACTGGTGAACACGGACTGGAGCACAATGGAATCCTCATAGATCTGGAGGAAAATGCGGCATCCCAGGTCACTTCAGGCCATCCCAAGCCATTCCAGGCTGTTTCTGGCCATTCCCAGCCCTTCCCAGGTGCCATTCCAGGCAATTCCTGGTTATGCTGGGGGCTCTTTCCCAGCTTTCCGTACCAGGGACCCCTCCAGGTTGAAGGTCTGGGCGTTCTGGCACAGTAGCATCACGTCCTTCTCCAGGTCATTGAGGCTCCGGTACTTGTGGTTCCGGATCCGCTCCTGGGAGCAGGAAAAGAGGTGAGGGGGGGGCACCCAGGGGGCGGATTCCAGTGGATCCTGACAGATCTTGGCCAATCCTGGTACCTTGATCTTCTTGAAGTCCACAGGTTTCCGGATGAGCTCATAGTATTCCGGCAGCTCCTTGCGGGACGGGAGCTGGATGAAAACCTCGCTCAGCTGCCGCCCGCTGCTGCTGCAGGGGGGAAAATGGGAGTGAGGGGCAGCCTTCCTCATCCTCATCATTCTCATTTCCGTCCTCATGCTTCCCATCCCCTCCCCTCCCACCCCATGCCCTCTGATCTTCATCCTCTCATTGTGTCACCCATGGGAACGTGGCTCCCTGGGAATGCTCAGGAGCCCCCCTCGCAGCACCTGGCCCCCTTCACCTGTCCTTGTACTTGATGACAGCATCCACGATTTTCCGCATTTTCCGGGTCAGGGGGGGTGGATTTGGGGACAGTTTTTCGGCTGGGGGCCGCCCCCGCTTCTTCTGCTTCCGGCTCTCCTCATCCTTGTCCCGGCTCCGGGCACTTGGGGGGGGCCCCGCGGGGCCCTCAGGCTCCCGCTTCCGCTTCCGCGAGGATTTCTTCTGCCGGACTTCCTCTTCGATCTCCTCCAGCGTCCCCTCCTCAATGGCCTGTGGGGAATGGGGATCGGGATTCTTGGGATTGGGGATCCCACAGGGATGGGGCAGGCCCACAGGATTGACTGGGGAGTCCTGGAAAGATGGGGATTTCCAAAGGGACCAGGGCTCCCATTCCCAGGGACCCTTGGGGTGTTTCTCTGGGATCTGTGGGCCTTTTCCAAGACCCACAGGCGTTTTCTGGAACCTGGAGGAGCTTTCTGAGCCTCACAGATGTTTTCTGGGACCCGCTGGGATTTTTCTGGGATCTGTGGGCTTTTTCTGGGGACCTGTGAGTGTTTTCCCAGGGACCCTGGAGATTTTCCAGGACCCTGGATCTTTCCCAGCCCCCACAGGTGCATTCCCAGCCCTCTGGGTGGATCTATCCCGGGAATACCTTGAGCCATTGCTTTTCTGTGAGGGAATCACTGTAATCCACTTCCTTGCGATGCCTGGAGCCACGACCGAACATCTTCTCCTCCTCTTCCTCGCAGGTGAGCCGCTCCACCTCGGCATCGTCCTTCAGGATCCAGGATGGGAGCTCGTCTTCCTCCATCAGCCGTGGCTTCCGCTTGGGATTCCGCGCCTCCTCCCGCCGCCGGTCCAGGTCCATGCGCTGCCAGAGCAGGAACGGTCACAGGGGATTCGGGCAGGGGTTCCGGGGATCAGACAGGGATGAGGGATGGATCCAAACGGGGATTTTGAGGGGGTCAGGGGGATCTGAGGTGGGATGGGATGGAGGAGCCATGCCCAGAGCCAGAGGCTGCTTTGGGAACTGAAAATGTTTTGGGAGTTGAAGAAACCAATTCCAGGAAACCAAACTCCAACTGCAGGAGTTTTGGGAACTGGGGCAGGTTTGGGAACTGCAGGAACCACACCGTGAGCTGGGAACTGGAGGAGCCACACTGGGAGCTGGGGGTGGTTTGGGGAAGTGGGAATGATTTGGGAACTCCCAGGGGAATTCTGGGAGCAGCACAGGCTGCACAGCCAAAGCATCAGGGAGAGTTTTGGGAACTGAGAAGTTTGGGGAATGGGGAGTTTTGGGAATTGGGGGTGCTTTGGGTACTAGGAGAGCTTTGGGAATTGGCGGTGTCTGGGAGCCATGAGCCTCCCGCTGTCCTGCTCCCCTGTCCAGGTCCAGCATCACTGGCATTCTGGGGAGGGACACTCCCTCCACACTGGAACAAGGTCCCAAGGGGGTCCTCAGATCGGGAATGTCGCTGACACCATGAGGCTCCTGTGCCAGGATGCACTCTTGCTCCCCATGCCCCTCCCTTCCCTGGGCTGTGGGAATTTTGGACGGGAAAAGGGCTTTTTCCACACTCCCGGCCACGCCTCCTCCTCCTCCTCCTGGGGCTCCTGAGCTCCTGCCCTCCTTCATCCTCTTCCTCTCCTCCCTCCCCCTTCTATCCTTCCTCCTCCTGCTCATGGACACCTCAATTCCTCACCCTTCTCTTCCTCCCTCATGGAGACCCCAAAGCCCTCTTCCTACTCCTCTTCCTCCTCCTTGCAAGATCTTCCTCTTCTCCTCCCTCCTCCTCGGGGGATCTTCCTCTCCTCCTGGTCTCTTGCTCTTTTCTTCCTCCCCCTTTTCCTCCTCCTCACAAGATCTTCCTCTTCTCCTCTCCTTCCTCTTGCTCCTCACAAGATCCTCCTCCTCTCATTTCCTGCTCCTCCTCCTCTTGAGACCTTTCCCCATTCTCCTCCTCTCCTTGCTCCTCCTCTTCCTTGGGAGATCCTCCTCCTCCCATCCTCCCCTTCCTCCCTCTCCCCCTCCTCCTCTTCCTCACCATGAACAGGTCGAACTCCTCCTCATGCCGGGCGATCATCTGATTCACGGTCTCGTCATCGGGCACCTCGTCTTCCTCCTGGGAAAACCCAAATCCAGGAATTCAGCTGCTGCCCCCAGCGCCTCTGGCGCGGCCCCCCCCGAGACCCCTCCGACGCTCGTTGGCTTCCCACGGATCGGGGACCTTCCTCAGGGTTTGGGGGCCTTGCGCTCCCCTTTGGATCTTTCGCTGTCGTTTGACCCCGTTTTGAGGCACTTCAGGCTCATTTTGCTCATTTTTGGGCGGTTTCAATGGTTTTTTTACTTGTTTTTGGGCGGTTTCAGCGTGTTTTGCTTGTTTTTGGGCAGTTCCTGTGTTTTTGCTCATTTTGGGGTGTTTTAATATCTATTTTCTCACTTTTTGATACTTCAGCTCATTTCAGGGTGGTTCTAGCTCAGTCTGGGGCATTTTTAGCTGGTTTTTCGATGTTTCTGTGTTGTTTTCCCTCATCTTTGGGTGGTTTCAACTTGCTTTTCGCTGTTTTCAGGGTGGTTTTAGGCGGTTTTTGGTTCATTTGGGGGGGGTTCAGTGTGATTTTCTTTTAAAAGTTTTCTCATTTTTAGATATTTTTATTCAGTTTTGCTTTCAGCTCATTTTGGCTTTCAGGCAGTTTCTTCTCAGTTTTGGCTCTATTCAGGCCATTTTCAAGTCTTTTATGGCTGTTTTTGTGCTGTCTTTAGCTCGTTTTACCTGGTTTTGGGCCAGTTTGTCTCACCTTTGGCACTTTCGGGCCAGTTTTGACTCACTTTTGGCCCTTTCAGGCAGGTTTTAACTCACTTTTGGAACTTTCAGGCTGTTTTTTCTCCCTTTTGGCACCTTCAGGCTGATCTTAACTCGTTTTGGGCTGTTTTCAGGCTGGTTCTAACTAATTTTTAGCAATTTTGGGCTCATTTTCACTCCCTTCTGGCACTTTCAGGCCAGTTTTAACTTATTTTGGGCTGTTTTCAGGCTGGTTTTTTTCCTCAGTTTTGGCACTTCCAAGCCATTTTAATCTTATTTTTGGCACTTTTCAGGCCAGTTCTAAGTAATTTTTGGCTGTTACCATTTCATTTTCGCCATTTTCAGGCCTAACTCACTTTTGGCTGTTTCAGGCCATTTAAATCTCAATTCTGGCACTTTCAGGCCATTTTAATCTCACATTTGGCCCTTCCAAGCCATTTCAATCTCATTTCTCGCTCTTCCCAGCCCGTTTCTCTCTGGGTTCTGTCCCTCCCTGACTGGCTAGGGCTCCTCGCGGGCCGATCCCTGCCTGTGGCGCGGCGGTGCCGGGCAGTGCTGGCGGGAGGATTGAATGGGCAGTGGAGACTGAACGACCCCGCTCACCTTTAGAGGTGCTTCCTCCGACTCAGCGCCCAGGCACAGGGAGGAGGCAGCGTGGGGGAAGCTGCCACTGCCCGCGCTCTGTCTGCTCTGTGGATAAACACAGGGATTCAGTCTCCAGGGCTGTCAATCCGGCGCCTTTGTTCCCGACGCTACTCCCAAAAAATTCCAAACAAGCCGCCATGCTCCTGCTCTGGGGTTGGTTTGTTGGTTTCTTTTTTTTTTTTTTTTTTCTCCTTCTCTTCTTTCTGGCTCCTGACCCCCAAATTCCCGCGGGAACTCCGCTCCGGTCCTCACCTCATCCTGCTCCTCGTGTTCCAGGATGGCCTGAAGGAATGCCCGGCGCTCGTGGCTGGAGGATTTCTGGTCGAACATTCCGGCCTGGATCACTTTCTGGTCCACATTGAGCTTGTACTTGGCGGCCGCCAGGATCTTCTCCTCCACGCTGTTGACGGTGCAGAGCCGGAGCACGCGGACCTCGTTCTGCTGCCCGATGCGGTGGGCCCGGTCCTGGGCCTGCAGGTCCTGGAGAAAGGGGCAGTGATAGCACCAGGCTCCCAAAAATCCCACTTTTGTCCTCAAAATCCACAGGGGGAGATGTGGGACGAGGCCTGAGGGCATTCAGGGATTCCCAAAAATGACTGGGATGTGGCAATGGGATCGCCAGGACTATGTAAGTCTTGTGGGATGGGGCCACATTGGCCAAGGGGTCCCAAAACCCCTGGTTTTGTCCTCAAAATCTGCAGGGATTCCCAAGGATAATGAGGATGTGGTAATGGGATCACCAGGACTATGTAAGTCCTGTGGGACTGGGCAAGTGTTGAAATAGGGGTGCCAAATATCCCACTTTTGTTCTCAAAATCCATGGGGAAGATGTAGGATGAGCCCTGAAGGAACTCAGGGATCCCCAGGGATCACAGGGATTCAGTAATGGGATCATGGAGGTCCTGTGGGAAGGGGCAGCATCAGCCAGAGGGTGCCAAACTCCACTTTTAGCCTTAATGGGGAAAACATGGGATACACCCGAAGGGGTCTCAAAGATTCCTAAGGATTATGGGAATTTGGGTAATGGGATTCTTGGGACCATGTAGGTCCTGGAGGAAATGGCCACACTGGCCAAGAGGTACCAAAAAAGCAGGTTTTAACCACAAATAAACCACGGGAGAGACGTGGGATGCACCATGAGGAGTTCAGGGATCCCCCCGTGGATTATGGGATTTTGGGTAACAGGATCACCAGGACCCCAGGAACAGGATTCCTGTGGGAAAGAGCAGCATTAGATGAGGGGTCCCAAAAACCCCCATTTTTATCTTCAAAGACATGGGATACGCCCCCAGCAATCCCAGAGGAGTGTGGCAATTCCAGAATGGGATTACGGGTTGCTCTTTCGTTCAGAGACAGAGGATGCAGGGAAAACCCAGCCGCAGCACTGGGATTTGGGGGTGGCTCTCCAGGACAGCACCGGTGGGTATTGGAGAATGATGGAATTCCAACCCTGTGGCTCCTCTTTGGGTCAGTTGGTTTTGGGGCTGGTTCATTGGGTTTTGGGTCGGTTGGTGGGGTTATGGGTCAGTTGGTTTTGGTTCAGTTGGTTGATTTGGGGTCGATGGATTTTGGGTTGCTCTTTGGGTCAGTCAGTTGGTTTTTAGGTCAATCAGTTGGTTTCAGGTTGGTCAGCTGGGTTTTGTGTCAATCAGCTGGGTTTTGGGTTGGTCAGTTGGGTTTTGGGTTGATTTTTGTGTCAGTCAGTGGTTTTTGGGTCAATTGGTTTTGGGTTGATTTTCAGGTCAATGGATTGGGGTTTGGGTTGTTTTTTGGACCAGTGCGCCAATTTTTAAGTTGAGTTTTGGGTCAATTTTCAATTCCATGGATCCATTTCGGGGCCAGTCTCCAGGCGGGTGGGTCCTGGCCGTACCTGGTGAGGGTTCCAGTCGCTGTCGAAGATGATGACCGTGTCGGCCGACTGGAGGTTGAGGCCCAGTCCCCCGGCCCGTGTGCTCAGCAGGAAGATGAAATACTCGGAGCCTGGCTCATTGAATGTCTTCAGCAACATCCCCCGGTCCTCTGCCTTCGTGGTCCCTGGAATCCCACACGGGCGTCACTCCTACCCCCCGGCACCAGAGCCAGAGGGTGGTTTCATTGGGAATGGGGAGCCCTTTTCCCCCAGGAGGGGGGGTCCTGTGAAAGGTTGGGCTGATTTTGGTAGAAAAATTGGAAAAAGGGGCGGATCCCGCTCCAGGGTGGGGCAGGAAGTCTTCCAGGAGTCGGGATTGCAGCAGCCGGAATTACGGCAGTGTTGAAGCCATTTTGGGGCTGTTATCAGGGATACGTGGGGGCCACGGGTCACATTTTGTGCTCAAGCCCCAGAATTCAATTCTTAATCCGTGTTTATTTTAGAATCACGGAATGATTTGGGTTGGAAGAACTCTAAAGCCTGTCCTGTTCCAACTCAACCCTGCAATCCGACCTATTAATCCATGTTTATTTTAGTAACATGGGAGTCCCCACGGCCCTCCCCCAACCCAACGGGATCCTGGGATTAATCAGGAGATCAGCTGGAATAAATGGGAAAAACAGCAGCAGGCAATGAGGACATGGTGCCTCAACAGCAATCTTTGACATCTTGAGATGTTGACATCAGTATTTGGCATCTTGACATCAGTCTTCTATAACTTGATATCGATCTTTGATACATTGATATAATCTTCGATATCTTGTTACCAAACTTAAAAAATATTGATATCAATCTCTGATATCTTGATATCAGTCTTGATAGAAACCTTGATCTTGATATCTTTAATGCTGATCTTGATACAAACCTTGGTATCGATCTCTCTACTCTATTGGTATCTCAGTATCAATATCTCAATATAAAGCTTGTGATCTGGATATCAAGGTATTGAACTTGATATCTGAATATCAGTCTTGATGTCTTTGATGTTGATCTTGATATAAACCATGATATCTATTGATGTCTCAGTATCAATGTCCTGATCTTGATCACATGATCTGAACATCAAGACATCGATCTTTATATCTTTATTGGTATCTTATCTCGCTTTCTCCCTCGATATCTATTTTGACAGATTGAGATTTATCTCGATATCTTCACATCTACTTTGATATCTTTACATCCTTACTTAGAGATATATCTTCGTATCTTGATGGTTTTTTGTTTTTGTATCTTGATATTCCTCAATATCTTTCTGTCCAGCCCAATATCTTTATTTCTTTACATCTTGGTATCTTTCTTGATGTCTTGACCTTGAGCTCCACTTTCAGCAGGGCACTCACTGTCCCCCCACCCCCACAGAAAAACTCACCATCCAGCCTGAGGTATTTGAAGCCGCGGTAAGCAAAATAGTCCTCCATGATGGTCATCAGGGAGGTCATCTGGCAGAAGAGCAGCACCTTGTGGTTGGTGGCCCGGAGTTTGGGCAGGATCCGGTCCAGGAGCTCAAACTTCCCAGAGGCACGGTATAAGTCCAGCCTGGGATGGATAAAAACAGGCACAATCAGAGGAAAACCGGGATTTGAGGCTGAAAATGTGGCGTATCCCCCTTGCTGGGATCATCTGGCTCCCCGGGTTGGCGGGTAGTTCATCGTCCACCCCTAGAAACCATTTGAGTTTGTAAATTCACAAATTTCTCCACTGGTAATCCCAAAATTCCTGACTCACCCCTGCACGATCCCGCCCGTGAACCCCAAGTGCTCCGAGAAGGATTCCTGAAATCAGGAGGAGAAATGGCATCAGAAACCAGCAGAAACCAACCAAAAAAACCCCAGAGCTGCCCTAAAGAGCCAAGCCCTGCTCCCTCCCCAGTTCCCTGGGGAAGTTGGTGAGGGCATGGATCAGTCTGGGTGGAAAACAGAGTGATGGAAGGTGGGGTGGGTCTGATGCCCCAATCTGGTTCATTCTCATTGGGTTTAGCTCTGTTTTGGTTTATCCCCGGTTTTGCTGGGTTTATCTCTCTTTTGGTTCATCCCTGGCTTTCCTGGGTCTAACCCTCTTGGGTTTATGCCTGTTTGGGTTCATCCCCCTGGATTGATCCCCATTTCTGCACGTCAGCCCCACCTCGATGTGCTGGAACATGTAGGGGTGGTTGCAGATCTTGCGCAGCTGCATGATTGTGTTCATCAGCGTCTTCGTGCCGCCTTTCCCCTGCCAGGAACCACCCAGGAGGTTAAAAACTCAGATTAACGCCAGGTTCCCTCTTTATCTGACAGTCCAGCGTTCCCAGGAATGTTTGGGAACGACTGGGAGTTCGCAGCCCCGAAAAGGGGGCTCAGAGACATTAAAATAAATTCAAGGTTTTAAGAAACCTCCAAGTCCCCTTCAGGCAAGGCTGCTCCTACTTGGCTGTTTTGGGGGAACGGAGCTGAAAACCAGGGAATTTCCCACCTCCAGCTTTTAGCTGGAATCAAAGCGTCTCTTTCCAACTATTTTGTGGCTTTATTCTCCTCGCGGACTGCCAATGGCTTTGAGGAGCCTCCGCAGATCACCCAAACGCATTGGGGGCCCAAGCTCAGCCCACCCTGTAATGGAAATAAACCCGCCTCTGCTCAGCATTCCCAGCACCGATTCCCAAATCCAGACCTTCTTGTCCTTCTCAGAGCCGTCAGTGAGGAGGACACCCTTGGCCTGCATGTGCCGGTACAGGACTCGCTGCAGCGCTGACATGTCGCACTTGATCACGTACTCGACCTGCCAAAACCCAATGGGGACTCATGCCCAGCCCCTGGGAACCCCGGACATGAAGTCCTTCCGCTCTGGGAAACCCTCAATTCCCAGAGGGATCACAACCCAATCACCAGCTCAACCCAACCCAGCAATGACTGTGGAGTGAGATGAAACTCCGCCTGCACGTTCCGGGATGGGGAAGAGCAGCATGGAGACCCCTCAGGTGTAGTCCAGGATGGAGAAGATTGGGATGGACCCCAAAACCCCACTCCGAGAACTCCCCAAGTCCCCAGTTCCCAGAGGGATCAACCCAACCACCTGTTCAGTCCAACCCAGCAATGATTCCCGAGTGGTATGAAGCTCCAAGTGCACATCTCAGAACGGGTAAGAGCAGAATGGACCCCCCAGTCGTATCCTGGGATGGAGAAAGGTAAGGGGACCCCCGGTGTCACCTTTTCCGGTAGCTGAGCTTCCACCTCCTTCTTGAGGCGCCGGAGCAGGAAGGGCCGGAGCACCTTGTGCAGGCGGCGGATAATGAGGATCGTCTCCTCCTCATTCAGGTCCACCTGGCCAGGGAAGGGAATTGTCACCAGGAACAGGAATTGTCACCAGAAAATGGCACTGGATGGAACCCTAACATCCCAAAACACCGGGTCCCCCTGCTCCAAGAACCCCATGACCCCCAGTTCCTAGTGGGATCAATCCAACTGCCTACTTGATCCAATGGCAAGTCTGGAGCGGGAGGAAGCTCCACGAGTGTATCCTGGGATGGGGAGGGCAGGGAATTGTCACCCAGAGAAGGGAACAGAGCCTTTAATGGCAACACTGAGCCACATCCCACAGCTCCAGGGGCACTTCTGACCCCTCTGGAGCCATGAACGATGACACCGCATCCCACAGTTCCAAAGCCACTTCCGATTTCTCCAGATCCATTAAAGGCACTGATCCACAACCCAGAGCTCCAGGGACACTTCCAACCCCTCCCTACCCATTACCATCGACCCCAAGCCCCATTCCCACTGCCGGCAGCCCCCACCCTCTCCCGCATTTCCCCTTTCCCGCACCTTCTCTCCGGTCATGGCGAAGGGCGCGTTGAACCACTGCTCGAAGGTGCTGCAGCTCTTGAAGATGGTCGGGAGCAAGAAGTTGAGGAGGGCCCAGAGCTCCGGGAGCTTGTTCTGGAGCGGGGTCCCGGTGAGGAGCAGCCGCCGCGGGGCCACATAGTGGGTGTTAAGCACTTGTGTCAGTTTGCAGTGGTGGTTTTTCATCCGGTGCCCCTCGTCCACAATCATGTACTTCCAGCGGATCTGTGGGAGTGGGAAGGGCAGGGATGGTGGGAACCGGGGGGCGGGGATGTGCCCGGAGTAGCTCGTGATGGCTTGGTGATGCCAGAGCAGCTCAAAGAGGCTCTGAGAGGGGAATATGCCGGGAGTGTCCCCCCACACCAGGCGAGATCCACACCAGGATGGGAATACAGGGGATCCCTGCCAGGATGGTGGATCCCAGCTCCACCGAGCCCTAATCCTTCAATCCCAAAATTTGTGATTTGGAGCATCAGCACATCCGCTCCATCCCACTTATCCTCCCCCCGTGGCCACGGATCTGAACCCCTTGGCAACAAGGGTCTTGTAGGGATCCAATTTATATGAATTATCCAGGGAATTTTTCACGAAAAGGGAACTACGTATCCACTGGATCATGGGATATGTTGCCAAAAATTGGGAGGAGGAGCAGGAAGACTGCCTCAGCTTTGGCCACTAAGGGGGAGTGGCTCCTGCAGAGGCTCCAGGGAATAAAACACCAGGATTTGGGGATAAAAAAGACAGGGATTTTCCTGTTTGCAGCACCCCTGAGCACGCTGAGATTGGGAAAACCTCCAAGTTCAGTGCTTCCCGGCCTCACCTTGGCCAGGATGTGCTTGTCCTTGATGATGTACTCGTATGTTGTAAGCAAGACATTAAATTTTCCGCTCCGGAGCTGCGGGACAAAGGCGCGTCGTGCCGCCGGAGAGCCCTGGAGGGAGAATTCCAACCAGTAACGTCAGGCCAGAAGGGAATTCCCAGGAGAGGGGGTGAAGGGGGCTGTTATCCACAGGGAACAGCAAAGTGAGGAGGTTTGGGGGTTTCTGCCACTGAGTAACAACCAAAAATGGGATTTCATGGATTTTCAGCTGGGATGCAGTGCGGCTTCCTCAGGATAACGGTAACAGAGCGGGAAGAGGAAAAGGGAAGCTGGAATCCGAGGAACATGGCGCTTACCTTGTAGGAGACCTTGACCACAGAAGGAGCCCATTTGTCAAACTCATAGGCCCAGTTGGACAAAGTCCTGGGGGAAAGACACAGAAAGGGTGGGAATCTGGGAATATGGGGCTGGAGTGGTGGCTGGGTGAGGTTTTTCAGGCGCTCCAGGACTCACGAGAGCGGGACGATGATGAGGAAGGGGCCGTTGATCCGCTTATGCTCCATGAGGTACGTGATGAGGGCGATGGTCTGGATGGTTTTCCCCAATCCCATCTCGTCCGCCAGGATCCCGTTGAGGTTGTTGTTGTACAGGGACACGAGCCATTCCAGGCCTTTGATCTGTGGGAACACGGATGGGGATTGGAATGGGGGTGGGAGAGTGGCTGGCCTCCCCCCTCCCCGGCCTGGGCACATGCAAACAAGCCGATAACGCGGTTGGGTTAATTATTCAGAGCCAGTCGCAGGAATTGGAGTATTCCATGGATTCACACGGAATGTGATGGGCTTGGCTTTCAGCAGGGAGTGAGTCCAGCTCACTATCCTGCTCTGGCTCCACCTCGTTATCTCACTCTGACCCTGGCTCATTATCCCACACCATTCCATTTATTATTCCGCACCACCTCAGACTCATTATCCCTCTCCAGCTCGTTATTCCTTCCTAGCTCTGACTCCTTATCCTGCACCAGCTCCGGTTCCTTATCCTGCCACAGCCGTTATCCCACCACAGGTCTTCGTCCCACATTGGATCCAGCTCCTTATCCCATTCCTGGACCACCACAACCTCTGTTACCTCCCCCGGCACTTCCACATCTCCGACGTTTCCAAACCTGGTACTGCTTGAGGACGCCATTGACCATCAGTGCTGACTGCTTGTCCACGCGCTCGGTCACGGCGTGAGCCACGGCGTAGTAGGACTGGAGCCCCCGCGCCAGCGCCTGCGACACCCCGTACTCATCATCCACGTCCTGCTTGGCATTCCTGCCCGGAAAACCGGGATAACGTGTCATGGTGCACCAGGGAACGGGGTCAGAGCGGGGTGGGAGGGACTACGGGGGGATAAACAGGAGGAGAGGGGGAAACTTGGGGGAAAAACAGGAATAGTGGAAGAGAGCGTGATCTTGGGAGGGAAAAACATGGATGAGAGGAGGGGGTCCCTGTTCCTCGTGGGCAGAAAAGGGAAAATAAAGGAGGAAAAAGGGAGACAATTTGCATTCTTGGGGTGAAAAAAGGGAGGTTTGAAGGATGATGCCGTTGGGGGAATTCCTGGGAAGTGCTGTCAATCCTGTGCGGGGTTGTTTTCCCACTGAGTTTCCTCCAGATAAAGCGCCACATTAGGGCTTGTTTCGGGAAGATTTGGAAAAAAAAGGGCTTGGGGGAATGCTGCTTGTGGAACCCCGCCCCTGGGGCAGGGAAGTGGTTGGGAATGGGAAGCTGGAGCAGGAAAATTAGCTCACTCGATGATGTGTCGGGCGTCCACTTCTGAGACATCGTCGCTGTCTGGATCTGGAATCTTCTTCTTCTCCTCCACGGGCAGCGCCGGCTGTGCTGGCTGTGGCTGCTCCTCTTCCTCCTCCTGCGGGATTCCCAGGAATTACAGGGAAAACTGCCTCAGAACACCCTGGGAAGCACCTGCCACCCCCCCCCCCACCTGAAGCTCACAGAGATGGGAGGCTCCCACAGGATCCTGCCGTTCCCTTTGGAATGGCCATGGAGCCACATCAGGAATATTTCGGATGAAAACTGGGATCTCCCAAAGGGAATTTCCAAGTGTTCCTGGCTGCCCAGCGCTTGTTCACCGCAGAGATTCCATTTTATCCCACTATTTTGTTCAGTTTTCATCACAGTTCATCCCATTTTTTAATACTCTTTTTTCCCATTTTTTCATCCCATTTGAAGTAATTTTATCTTACTTTATTCTATTGTTTTGTCCCATTTTACCCTATAGCTTTATTCCATGTTTTCCTACCCTTTTGTCTCATTTTAATCCACATTATGTTCTTGTTTCATTCCATTCCATTGTATCCTATTTTTTTTTGAGCTGCCGAACAGCCATTGCCAAGGTCAGCTCTTGGCTTCCCAGAACACTCCCAGTGAGAATGTGGTGGGACCCCCCCTCACCTCTTCCTCCTCCTCAGAGCCGCTCTCCTCGCTGTCGGAGCGTGGAGCCACCTCGTACCTGGGGGGAAAAAACAGGGAACAGGGAAATCCAAATGGAATGTGGCTCTGGCATTCCCAGCTCCCTGTTCCCTTCCAGTTCTTGCATCCCCAGCCTCCGATTTCTTCCCGGGTCCAGCATTCCTAGCTCCCTCTTCCCATTCCCAGTCCTCCACTGCCATTCCTGACTCCAGCATGCTCAGTTTCCCATTCACATTCCCAGCCCCAGCATTCTCAGCACCCTATTCCCTCCCAGCTCCAGCACTCCCAGCTCTGGTATTCCCAGCTGCAGCATTCCCAGCCCCCCATTCCCCAGTATTCCTGGCGTACCCGGGATTCATTTCCAGCCAGGCCTCGAGCTGCCCGGCCTTGGGCGCATCGGTGCCGGTGAGGATCTTCCCACTCTCCACATGGATCACCTTTACCGGGAGGTCACTCATCTGGCTTGTCTCATCCAGTGGCTGCGGGAGGGGCCGATGGATCGGGATTGGGAATTCTTGGCCTCAAACCCCCCCGAACCCGCTGGGAAAAGCGGGGCTAAAGGGAGGATCCTGACAGACCCTGCAGGACATGGCCTGCGCTCCCCGCCTACGGTGGGCTGGAGTGGGATGACCTCTTCCCAGCCATCTCGGGATCTGTGGGATGAGCCCGGACGCACCTCCCCATCAGGGCCGATGGCAGGAGCCTGTCCCTCGGTGTTCTCTGCCTTCTGCGGGAGAAATGGCAGGAAGAGAAGGAAAAAGAAGGAGAGGAGGAAGGAGAAGAAAAGAAAGAGGAGGAAGAAGAAAAGGAGAGGAAGGAGAGGAAAAAGGGGAAGGAGAGGAAGGATGAGAAGGAAGAAAAGGAGAGGAGAAAAGAAAACAGAAAAGAAGGAGAAAAAGAGAGTGAAGAAGGGAAGGAATAAAGCAAAGAAAAAGGAAGAAGAGGAGGAGAGCAAGAAGAGGAAGAAAAAGAGAAAGAGAGGAAGGAGAAGAGAAAGAAAAGGAGGAGGAAAGAGAAGGAGAAGAGGAAAAAGGGAAGGAGAGGAAGGAAAGAAACAAGAGAAAGAGGTGGAAGGAGAGGAAGATGGGAGTCAGCCTGGGCAGTACAGCCCCGGTGTTCCCTCCGTGAGCCATTCCCGGTGCCATTCCTGGAGTTTCTCCTTTCTCCCACCTTCTTCTTCTTCTTCTTTTTCTTCTCTTTGGCCACCTGGGCTGCCTTGTGCTGCCGCACGAGCTCTGTTAGGTTGGCCACGTACTCGTCTGTCTGCTGCAGCAGGTAGGCCAGGCGCTTGTCCTTCTTCTGGTCAATGAGCTTCCGGTAGCCCTCCTCATCCTCCGCCTGCCCGGAGCGAACAATACACTCGCGATCACCTGAGAGCAGCTGGTGTGCTGCCCTGACCTCACCCCACACATCCCCTGGTGCCCCTCCTCACCCTCAGCGAGGACAAAGATCCCGCCACATCCACCCTGATCCCGCCCCTCCTGTCTCTCAGCCGCCTTTTTCCTGGTATCCTGCATCCGGCTCACCATGAGCCGGCGCATCCGTTCCTTCTCGATGCGCTCGTTCTCCTTCTTCTGCTCGCGCTCGGTGTTGGCGTGGTACGTGGCCACCGCCTTGGTAAGCTTCTGGATCTTCCCACTCACACTCCGGTGGTATTCCTTGAAGTCCTTGGCATGCTGCAGGATGCTGTTGAGGTATTCCTGTGGGAACAGAAGACAGGCGTCAGATCGCAGGGCTCAGCGGGGACTGCACGGGAAGTTGGGAGAATGGTGGAGTCGGGAGGGATTGGTGGTCATCGGAAGAGAGCAACAGGAATTGCACGGTCGCAACGGTCACCACCAAACTCCTGGCCGCCATCACCCAGAGTCAACGTTCCACAACACTCCCAAAAAAAGGTGATTCCCTTAAAACCTCCACCCCTCCCACCTCCCCATCCCGATTCCCAGGAAGCCCCCGACCTGATGCTTCTGCCGGCGCTTCCGCTCCTGCTCAATCTTCTGCTGCTTCTCTAGCTTCTCCGTGATCCGGGCCTCGCGTAACGACTGCCGCTTGCTGCGCTTGTAGGCCTTGGCGTTGAGCGCCGTCTCCAGCGCCGTGTCCCGCCGCATGCACACCACCACCTCCTGCCGCAGCTGCAATCCCGGGAAAACCGACCAGGATCAGCCCCTGGGGTGACCCCGCAGCCTCCCTGCTCCCAAATCCTGGTGATCCCGGTACTCACCTGGCGCTGGAAGTTGAGCAGCCGCAGAGCCTTGAGCTCGATGGTCGCTTTGGTCCGCAGGTCCCCGGCCAGCGAGCCGGGAAGGTTTTCCAGCTCTTGGATGCGGTGGGCGATGCGGGCTTGGAGCCTGCAGAGGAAGGGGAGGGATTTTGGGATGAGTTCAGCCCCGCTCCCATCCTAGTTCCCGTTGGGAAGAGCATGGGAGCAGGGCGAGGGCATTCGGAAGTCGCTTCTGGAATCCTGGGATGGGTTTTGGGGACCCCCATGGGAATAAGGACACAGCAGGGCTGGAGCCAGTGTAAGGGCAATGGAGCTGGGAAGGGTCAGGAAGAATCTCCAAGGAAAATGTTCTCCTGCTCATTCCTCTGGATCTGGGGAAGAGGAAAAATGGGATGAAGGCAGCTGGGGACGGGAGAAACCTTGGGAACCTCCAAGGAAAACACACTCATCCCTCCGGACACTAGGACACTAGGAAGAAGGAAAACAAGATGGGGGCAGCTGGGGCTGGGAGAAGCCTTCGGAATTCCAAGGAAAATGTCCTCTCGCTCATCCAGAGGGGTCTCAAGAAGAAGGAACACAGCATGGAGGCAGCTGGGACTGGGAGGAACCCTGCAAATTCCCAGGAAATCCAGGCGGGGCCATACCTGTACTCACGCTCCTGCAGGATCTCAACGGGGTCGAGGCCGCGGGGTTTCTGGATGGGGGTGATCCGGTTCTGTTTGGGATGGATCGGGAGCGCAGGTGGTGCTGGCTGCCCTGGAGAGGGTGGGGGGGGCCCGGGAGATGCCGGGGGCACGGCCGGGGGCACAGGAGAGGGGCGGCCGGCAGGGGGGGGCGGCAGCAGCTTCTGGGGGGCCCCGCCTGGAGCCGCCGCTGACAGCGGTCCTGCAGGAACAGGTAGTCTGGGAATACCGACCCGGGCACAGGCGCACCTTCCCAGGGGATGTGGATCTCAATATTCTCACAAAAAAAAAATCTAATTATTTGGTCACAAATGACATTAAATTCGCAAAAAACTTGAACGTCTGGCTCGGAAAGAGCTTGTGGACTAATTGCAGAGATTTAATGGGAAATTCATCACAATTGCCCCCAAAACTCCAATTATTTACCTGGAAATTAACCCTAAATCCCCAAAAAAGTCCAATTATTTGGCTGGAAATCAGCCCCAAATCCCCCAAAACTCCAGCTGTTAACCTGAAAATTAACCACAATTCCCCAAAAACCCCAAATATCTGTCTTGAAATGAGCACATGGATCCCTGGGAAGCTCCAGTGTGGAAGTTAAACCAGCCATTCACAGAACTCCAGCCCCAGTTCCACAGTGTTAACCAGGAACTTCCTTCCATTCCCACGCCCCAGAGCATCGCCTGCTGGCAGATCTAGGATGAATTCCCAGGATTTTTAGGATCCAGGTCTTACCTTCTGGCCAGGGCTTGGGGGGCCCCCCAGGGGGCTGTCCTGGCATGCCGGGGGGAACTCCTGAGGGTCCGGGCGGGGGCATGTTGGGCCCCCCTATTCCTAGAAATGCCCAAAAATTGGGCAGAAAAGGGAAGAAAAGAGGGAAATCCCATCAGGAGGATGCTGACTCCTGGGGGAGATTCCCAGCGGGAAGGCTGGTTTGCTCTGGCTCAAGATGAGGACCTGCAGGTACAGCCCCCTTTCCCCCGAACTGCCAGAGTCCGGATGGATCTGAAATCCCAGCCTCTGGAATGCCCATAGACACGGATGGGAAAAGAGTGGGAAACCCAAACTGGGGGATACCGGGGCAACCTGGGACCAAACGCATTCCATGGATTATCCGGGATGGGATGGGATGGGGTCCCTTCCCATGGATCCCCCGGGGTAGAACGGGACAAGCTCTCCATGAATATCCCAAGACAAGCTCCCCTGGATCTCCCAGGATAACATGAGATGAAATGGGACAAGTTCCCCATAGATCCCTAGGATGGAATGGGACGAACTTCCCACAGATCCCTCAACACGGAACAGGATGAGCGCCCCTTGGATCCCCCAGGACACAACTGGACAGACGCCCCCAGGCTCCCCAGCCCCTCCTCACCATGAGGTCTGGAATACCCGGGCGGCGCTGGCCCCGCTCCGGGCGCTTGTCCCGGACCCTGCGCGGCACCGGCGGGCGGAGGTAGAGCAGGAATCTGCGGCTGCATCCCGGGCAGAGGCCGCTTTCCCTGGACGGCAACCTGGAGGTGCTCCGGGAGTGGCTGTCCCCGCGCCAGCAGCTTGTAGGCCATGATCTGGGCGCGGAGCTGGTGCAGCTGCGCCGCGTTGAACGGGGACGGGCCCCGTCCCAGCGCCGGCGAGTCCGAGCCGGAGCCGTCCAGCGCCGCGCCAGAGCTGCCCGCAGAGCCGCTGGAAGGGCCGTTGGATGGTACTGGGCTGGAGGCGTGCTCCGAACTGCCCAGAGGGGATGGATAACCTGGTGAGGAAAAGAGGGATGCACTTGGGAGTGGTACAAGGGGTTGAATTCCAAACCAAAATGAAGGATTTACAGCTGGAATCCCTGGAGAGCAGTGCCTGCCCTCAAAATTAAGGATTTCCACCCTAAACCCCACAGGATTTCACCGTTCCTCCCCTAAAATCCAGCAACCAGAGCTGGAAATCCCCTGGAGTGCTGCCAGAATCCAGGATTTATGCCCAGGTATCCAGGATCTAAGCCTGGAATGACAAAAGCCCCCCTCTCCAAATCCAGGATTTGGACACAGTTTCCCCTACTCCCCCCATCAAGCTTCTTCCCACGCTCCCAACCTTGGGAATGCTGATCCATGGGGCTGGGGGGTGGGCCCATCCCTGCGTGCCCCCCCGGCCGCATTCCCATTCCCTTCATCTGCCCGTAGCGTGGATCCTCCGACATTCCCTTCTCGTGCATCGGGTCCAGGGGCTGCAGGAGGGAAACATCCCAGGAAATCAGACACTGGCAGAGCACTCCTGGAGGAAATCCCGATGCTCCCAACTTGCCCCGCCTGCAGAATTCCCAGGGGTTGGAGCTGGAGCTCCATTTCATTTTCCCGGAGATGTCAGATTCTAACTGCTCCGGCCATGAAAATCCTTCCCGCAGCACAATTTCCTGGATTTTTTTATTAAAAACCCCCTGGATTACAGGTGAGGAATTGTTCTTAAATCCCTAAATCCAGGAGGAAAAAAGTCTCAATTATTAAGTTAATTAATGGCGCTGGGGTGGGGGATTTTCCCATTCCTGATGTTTTTCAGTGCATTTTTAGAGCGGGAGAGTCCAGGACAGATTTGGGGGGCTGGGGAGGCGGGGGTGAAATAAGTTGGGAAAGGAGAAGCGGGAATGGGAAGGGGATGCAGGTGCAGCTCCTGGATTTTAATTAAATCCCTTAATTTCCCTCCTCTTCCCATCTCCTGCTGCTGCTGGAGGAGGAAAGTGGATCATTCCGGCAGTGAGAATTCACAGAGGTGACAAGGTGGGGGGGGACACATGGATCAGGATAAATCCCCCAGCCAAGCCCGAGGGTTTCCAAGGCCCAGAACGCTGGGACGCGTCACCTTGTGCAGGGGGTGAATGGCATCTGGGGCGTATCCTGGTGCCGGGAGCGCGTGTCCCGAGTGTCCCGAGTGTCCGGACCCAGGCGAAGGGCCGGGAGAGGGGCCCAGCATGGATCCCGGGGAGGGGCCGGGACCGGGAGAGGGGCCGGGCCGAGGGGTCCCTCCCAGCGGAGGCTCCGGAGTCGCCATCTCACATCTGGAGCTGGGAATGGGCGCCTGGAGCCACACCTGGAACAGGGGGGATCCGGGTTAATTCTGGGAATGATCTGAGGGAGCACCGGGCAGGAAACACCCTTCCCAATCCACGATCAAGAAACAAGTAAGAAACCCTCTCCCCAGTCCATGCTCAGGCACGAGAAATTCACTTCCCAATCCATCCTTGAGGCAGCCGGAATGGAAAATCAGCTTCCAAATCTGTTAACGAGGAATAAGGAGCAGCAAATTCCCTTCCAAATCCAGCATTCGGGAACAAACAATGGGAAAGCCGTTCCCAATCTGTCCTCGAAGCATAAGGGATGGGAAATCTGCTTCCTAAACCACCACGGAGGGATGAGGGATAGGAAACTCCCTTCCCAATCCATCATCGAGATCTTAAGAAACAGGGAATCTCCTTCCCAATTCATTGCTGAGGAATGAGGAACATGGAATCGGCTTCCCAGTCCATCATCAAGGAATGAGAGATGGGAATGCCCCATCCCGATCCATCCTAGAGGGCTGCGGAGGGAAAAGCGCCACTCTTGCGCAAGATCTGGCAATTCCTGGTCATTCAGAAGGGCCACGAAGAGTCGGGACCCTCATTGCAATTTGAGGTTGGTTGGAACGGGTTTGCTGGGATGCTGGGAAGCCGCATCCATCCTCCAGTCTCAAAAACAGAGAGATTCCACCCAAAGCCACTGGAATTCTTATGGGATACGCTCCTTTTCCAGGCAAATCCCTTATCTTTCGAGGGAAAAAACTCCTTTTCTGGAAAAAAACCTCTTTTCCCAGGCAAAGCCCTTTTTTTTTCCAGGCAAATCCCTCCTTACCCAAAGCAAGTTCCTCCCTTTTCCAGGCAAAACCCAGACTAGGTTTTCCTGGAAAAATCCTCCTTTTCCAGAAGAAAAAAAAAAAACAAACACCCCAACCTTTTCCAAGCACAACACTCATTTTTCCAGGCAAAACCCCATGAATGCACCAGCAGCACCGAGCCTATGGATTTAATAACTCCAAGACCTGCAGGTCAGGAAAAGGTCACACAAACTTCCATGTTCCCGCTCGTTTCCTGTTGGAAAACCTGGATTTCAGGACCAGGGCAGCAATCCCCAGGACACAGAGCAGTCACGGAGAGTGGTGGGAAATCTCCAAAATCCATCACGAAACTTCCTCGGTGGTGGCCGGAAGCTCCTTCGTCTTTAAAAATGTGTTTTCCTGGGATACTACTGCTCCTGGAGCAGCTTCCCAAGGATCTATGTGCATCCCTGGCCTCACCCAGAAACTTTTTTGGCTTAAAATTCTCACATTTAAAGGAAGGAAAGTTCAACACCCACGGAATTCCAGGATCGGGGGATTGCTGCCTGGGAATCACCATTCCGAGGGTTCCGACACTCCCCGGAACAATGGGAAATGGGCTCAAATACACGCCTGGGGATAGTTTTCCCCAGTGCTCCCCGCTCGGATTGTGCCGGCACCAGGAAAACTCAGATTTCCCAGCACCTGCTTCCCCCTACATGGAGAGATTTATCCCAATTTAAGTCATTACAGCCCTTGGGAATCTCCCTCCTCCCATGGGCGGCGCCGTTCCTGTCCCTTTTTCTGACAAGGAAACAGGGATTGACAAAGTGGTTTTCTGGGAAAGAGAGGGACTGATTCCTGCTGGATTTGGCAGGAGTTCATCCCGGCACGGCTTTCCCGGGAAAACCACCGCCATTCCAGGGATACCAGGGAATGAATTTCTATTTAAGCTCTATTCCTGCTCTTTTCCAGCCCTAGCACCACCATTCCCTCCCACCCACAGGAATGTTATGCTCAATTCCAAGGAAATCTCTCGTTTCCAGGAAAATATTCCTGTGGGATGTCACTTCCCAGATCCTGGGGTGGTGGGGTTCCCGAAATTCTGGCACCTACCTACAGGCATGGGAGTCTTCGATGCCTCTGGAAGGACGAGCTCCTAACACCGGGCTGGGGGGAAAACCGGGAATTAATCGGGAATTAAGTTGGGAACGTCATTATCCGGCAGCACCGGAGCATTAACAGAGCACGAGACTCCTAAAAAATGGCGATGTCCTCGCAGATGAGCCCAATTTGGTGGATTTTAGGGGAATTTGCCAACTTCCAGTGAGGAAATGCTACAAAATCCATTAAAAAAATTGCACTTAATTATTCCTGAAAGCAGGGGATTCCACCTGCTCCAGCCACAAAAATCATTCCCACAGTACAATTTAATTTTTCTTGGATTGTTTTATTAAAAACCCCCTGGATTACAGGCGAGGAATTGTCATTAAATCCTGTAATCTGGAAAAGGAACCCTGGAATTAATGAACCAATTAATGGGGTTGGCAGGGGGAGGATTTTCCCCTTCCTGAGGTTTTTCAGCCCATTTTTGGAGTGGGAGAGTCTGGGAGGGATTGGGGGGGGGGGGGTGGAAAATAAGTCGGGAAGGGGGAGACAAAATGGGAACGGGAAGGGGCTGCGGGTGTAGCTTTTTAATTTTAATTAAATCGCTTGATTGTCCTCCTCTTCCTATCTTCTTCCACCTCCGGAGGAGGAAAACGGGTAATTCCGGCAGTGGGAATTTGCGGAGGTGAAAAGGCGGGGGGCTGAAAGTGGGGGCTAAATGGATGGGGATAAACCTCCCCCTTCCGAAATCGGGGATTGTGCTCCGACCCGTATCCCTCCGGGATCCGCCCTGGATTCTTCCAGGAAGAGGCCAAATTCCCAGCGGGAAATGAGGGAGCTTATCCGCGGGGCCTCGGGAATCGCGTGATGTCCCCCCCTCAAAAACGGGGGGAAATCGGGTAATTTGGAGGGGGGAGGGAGGGAAACGGGGTGGAAAAAACGGGATTCCCAAAACCAGCCGGGGGCGGGCGCGATCCCACATAACTTGGAGGGGTCTCGGTTGGGGGGGACGGGAGAAGCCCCCTGGGATCAGAAGGATGGGGGGGGTAATTGGTGTCCTCGGGAAGGACAAAGACGGACACGACCCTGGAGGATTTGGCGGGGGTGGGGAAGGGAGATATAGGGGAGGATAGTGGGATAAGGGGGGGAAAGAGGGAACTGGGGGAGGATAATGGGGGAGGATAATGCGGGTCTAGAAAAAGCCGATATGGGGAGAAAATAGGGGGATATGGAGGAGGGAAAAGGGGGGGATATGGGATGGGAAAACGGAGATATGGGGGAAGTGAAAAGGGGACGATGCTAAGGGGAAGGCCGGGGGATCCCCGGGGCCGAGCTCCCCGGGCTGAGGTCGCCGCCGGTGCCGAACAAAGGGCCCGTGACCCTCGCGAGCCGCCGTACCCGCCCCGCGCCCCCCGCCCGGTCTTACCGGGGCCGGGGCCCTTTCCGGAGCCCTTTCCGGGGCTCATCCCGGCGCGATCCCGGCGCGATCCCGATCCCGGTCCCGGCGGGGGAACAAAGGAGCCGCCGGAGCCGCCGCCGCCGCCTCAGGGAGCGCCGGGCCCGCGCCTGCGCGTCCCGCCCCGCGCCGGGCCCCGTCCACCGCGCGCACGCAGCCAATGGCGCGGCGCCCCAGGGCCAGCGCTGCCAATGAGAGGCGACCAGAGGGGCGCGCGCGCGGCGGCCCCGCCTGCCCCCTCGGCGAAAGCAGCCAATGGCAGCGCGGCGAGCTGCCCCCATGGGGGGAAGGGGGAGGAAGGCGGCGAGGCCACGCCCACCCGCCACGCGGCAGCCAATGAAAGGCGCGTTCGGCGATTTTCCCCGCCCCCGCCCTGACTGAGCTGTCAGTCAGCGGCCTCGCAGCCATTCAGCGCGGCGCTCTCCCTCCGCGGCCACTGAGAGAGCGAGGCAGGGGCCGGGGACGCGGGGTCGGTGGCGGACGGAGGACGCGCGTGCGCGGAGCGCGCGGCACTGCGGCGGGGGGGAGGGGCGGGGGGGGGACAGGAGGGGTCCTCGGGGTGGAGGCGGAAAAGGGGAGGGGGTCCCTGGGACTTGGCGGGGGGTCCCCAGGATTCCCACCGTGTGGGGTGGCAAGCCCCTCAGTGAATAAAATTCCCCCAACTGGAGCGATAAATGGACATCGGTTCCCTAATTAGTCCCCTATTTCGGGATAAATTTAATGAGTTATAAATGAGAATTAGCTAAATCCCGGGTTTGGGAGAAGTGGGGTGACTCCGTTTATGGCTCTAGTGTCTCCACTTACACATCCTGAGATCAGTCACCGCCTAATTTTTGGGACAGATCCACTGGAATTGGGCCAACTTGATTTATAAACTGAACTCTGAGTTACAAGGTCAGTGAGATGGGAGGGGTCCCATCTGTAGCTCTGCAATGTCGCTACTCACTCCCATTCCCAGTTTTTGCTACAAATCCACTGGAATTCAGCCAATTTAAGGAATTCTCAAGTAAATTCTGAGTTGCAGCAAGCGTTTTGCAGGAGTTTACAGGTGCGTGTGGGGTCAACAAGTGGGATTCTGCCTCCTAAAATTGGGAACATCAGAAAACGATGCTGAAACCATGTCGGCATTATGTACTTTGTGATCACTGTGCAGCTACACAAGAAGAATGTCCCTGCTGCCAGGAAAGAAAAAAAAAAAAAAAACCCACCAAAAAAACCCCCAGCTTCCAAAATACCGAAGTAAACCATTTTTACAATACCAGACAACCAAGCTTCAAAATACCAACATAACCAGGGGCCCTGGTTCTCCTTAAATATTTCTTTGTTTCTGTTTAACTCTATTTCTTGGTTTGTCCATTTCTCTTTAACTCTATTTCTCCTTTTTTTGCATTATTTCTCTATTTTTCTCTTTAACAATAACCCTATTTCTTTATTTTTTTAACTCTATTTATTTCAGTTACCCCTGTTGCCCCTATAACATGCAGAGTTTCGTAACTCAATTTCCCTTCAATGACGTCATCCTCTGAGCCGGCCTCTCGGCGCGCGGCGTTGCCACGGAGACTCCGAGGCCGGGGAGAGGGAGGAACACCACCCCTCCTGCGGGAGGGTCCCTCCCTGCTCTCCCGGTGGAAAGCGCTGTTTCCCGGTTCTGCCTCTAAGGGCGGTGCCGTAGGCTGCACACGCTCGCTGTCCCCCCACCTCAGTTCCTCCTCGCTTTTCGGTGGCCTTTCCGGAGCCCGAGTCGCGGCCGGGAAGTCTCCCGGGTCCACGGGAGGCGGCGGGGACTGCCAATCCACCTCCCCCTTCTCCTGTTTCACCGGTCGGAACCCAACTAAAGCTACCTCTCCATCCCACCCCCGGGGCCCGCGTCGGCTGAGAGGGGGGAGGAGGAGGGGCACCCATTCTTAAGGCAGGAGTTGTCAGATCCATCTCCACATCCTCCCCCCTTGTCGAGTCCGACAGACTTCTTAAACTTTTTCCCTTTTCTCGTCTTCAAAAGCAGTATATGCCCCTGTTTGGTTTCTTGTATCTGGGCTATAACTAAGAAGAGTCTTGCATACTCAATTTCTAAGAAGCAGTGGTGGTTTTGGAGACCTGATATTAAACTCGATATTAATTCTTCATCTAGGCTGCCAAACTGGGGCCACCTTTGCTGGTTATCTAACTGAAAAACTGGCCAGAACACTGTAGAAAGCCGAATTAATTCCGCTTTTGTAAGGGCTTTATCTCCACCAGTTAACTTTCCCCATTCTTCCAGGACATGCCTCAAAGGGCAGCCCTGTGGTATATCATTCTCCATACAAGAAATATTACAGCCCATAGTATTATGCCTACAAACAGAAATTCACAGAAATAAAGCAAAGCTATTTAAAGCACTCTATAAAGCAAAAAGAGGAAACTGAAGAAAGCAGGATTCAAACCCAAAACCCCAGGAATCCAAACTGGGGCTTGAAGTGCATTCCAAGCCTCCAAGCTGCTGCACCACCTGGCTGTGTGGCAGAAAGTGGTGGCTGGACACTAGCTAGCAATGGAGCAACAGAGGGAAAATTAAATTCCCTGGAACTCACACGAGTTCCCTGACAAGCTCTCACGAGCTGCCAAGCTAACAAAAGGAGGAAACCCCAAATTAAACACTCCCCGGACTCTTCCGAGTCCCTAAACAAACTGTAAGAGATCTCTTGACACCAACCCAGGTGCTAACAGAATACCACCATTATTCAATTACTCACATGCCTCTGTGCTGGGTCTGGAGAGTTTCCTGGGCTCTTGGAGCTTCTCTTCTGTCTCC
Organism: Monarcha castaneiventris obscurior; assembly: GCA_026261815.1. Taxonomy (NCBI): domain Eukaryota; kingdom Metazoa; phylum Chordata; class Aves; order Passeriformes; family Monarchidae; genus Monarcha; species Monarcha castaneiventris. The sequence continues at coordinate 269,278 of JAMPIT010000771.1, forward strand.
TGGACTGTAGCAACTGCCCCTCCCGGGTGCCGGGAGGTGGTGGGGGGAACCTGAGCTGGACCTTCCTAAGTCCCAGAGGATTTTTGGAAGCATTGTTGCCCCTTCTGGTGGTGCCAAAGACCTGATGCCTTCTCCAGCCACCTAGAAACAGAGACTAGACAAGAGTAAGAGAATAAAGATAGGTATTTATTTGAAGGGCCTTCAAGGTACCCCCTGGGGGAGCCAGAGGCTGCTTCCAAAAAATGGACCCGAAGGTGGACTACAGGTCACGAGTTCTTCACACTTTTATAGATTTGGTTCATTTGCAGATGATGGTTAATTCACCAATTAAAGCCCCAGTTCAATGATGTAATTCCCCTCAGCTTGCTCCTCCCCTTAAAGTCTTCGGTTTACATATTTTGGGCCTAGAACAGCCTGGTTATCCTTGAAGACAAAGCCTGGAGAGGCTTTGTTATGTCTACCTTGCACAAGAGAGCAGAAATTACAGACTACAAGGAGCTTCAGAGTTACACTCTAAACAGTACAGAATTTGAAAAACCTAAAAGTTAAAACCTAAGGCATCAGCTCAACAACCAAGTCTGGCTGCTTCTGTAAATCCATGGACCTGTTAGCGCTGTCTCTGAACAGCCGAAATGAGCTTTCAGTGCCTAGAAACGAGCAGGAGTGACAAACAAAGGGATCTGAATCTGGAAATAGGTGAGTTCCACCCACCCACCGCCGCTGCTGCAGAGTCTGGGGCTCAGGGCATCTCTGCAGCCTTTCCCTGTGGCACTGATCCCACACCGGAGTGTTGTGGTGTTGCCAAACCAGGCCCCAGACCAGGAGAAGAAAAGCCCTGACCATTTGCTCCCGACCCTGGCACACCCACAGCCCAGCCACAGCGTGTTCGCTGGAGCGTGTGCCTCAGCTGGTGTCACTTGAGTTTCACCAGAGCTGCAAGTGGGCTCCTGCTCTGGGCGATTCCGAGTGACCGTCGCATCAGTTCTGCACTAAACACCCTTTTGCCCGACCCAGAGATTTGGCCACCCAGTGACTTCTGAACAGAAAGTCAAAATGCAGGAAAAGTGCCAGGACCACGGATGGGCCTGAGGACAGCACAGTCTTTGTGGGTCACTGTCCCTCCAGGCCCTTACAGCCTCTCCCCATCTTTCTTGTAGGCTCCCTCAGGTGCAGGAGGCCTTGCTCACTGCTGGTTGTGACTATTCTCTGTCCAGGAAATGAGTTGAATTTCCTTGTCAGATCTAATAGGCTTTTATGTTCAGGTTTCTCTGCTGGGGGGATTCATACTCAGAGACTGGTGTTTGTGTCTGGACACCTCCAGAAAGTGGATGTAATCCCTGGACGTATAAAGAAAATGCCTATTCATCACCTCTTAGGCAATGAGAGCAGTGCAGGTGAGGGTCGGGCCAGACTGGCCTGGCAGCCTTTCCACCAGTTCACCAGTTGAGCTGGTGCCAGGGTGAGCCCAGGCTCTGGATTTCCCTTGCATGCCCAAGGTGTGCATCGTAAGATTTGCGCCTGTTTGAAGGACAGGATGGAGCCGGTCTCCTGTGCAGTGAGTGTCAGGTGATGTTCTCTTTGCTGCACCTTGGTGACTCTAGGGGGTTCTGGAGTAACGCAGACATGCTGGGCAGAGAAGGCACAAAAGAGTGCTTTCCTTTCAAACATGGGAACTGGTGAAAAAGTGTGGTTTGTCTCTCACTGCTTGCGTTCCCTTCGACCCAGGGAGGCTGTACAGAGCCGATGACTTCCTGCCTGTATTGACGTATGCGCTAGCCCAGTGCGATATGCTGGAGCTGGAGACCTAAATCGAATACATGATGGAGTTGCTGGCTCCATCCTTGCTGCATGGAGAAGGTGATGTATTTTTTAATTTTTACTAGAACTGCCTGAAGGGCTAGCGAGGGGGCTTCTTCCTCATAGCACAGTTGCTGTTTCCCTTGTTTCAGTAGAAATCCTGTTAAGGGCAGACCTAATGACAGCGATGTTGATAGCATAGCAAGAGAACGTCCTAATCATTTCCACTGCCGGGTAGCTTGCAGAGCACAAGCCCCAGTGGCCTGAAAATGTGCTGCAGTGCATTGCTTTATGAGCAAATACGTTGTTTCCGACCCATTTTGACTCAGCAGGCGAACACATGCACTGAGCAGGTGCCGAACGGCCTTAGCCTTTTGTGCCTGAAAATTTCCTGAGAGCATTTCTGGGGCAGCAGCACACATCTCATTGTGAGGTACATCATGAGACTTGTGATAGGTGCTTTGTGAAAACTTCTGGGGGACTTCTTGTACCTTTGGGGAGGTGCTTTTGAGAATATTGCTCCCTTTTAATGATCTTTGCTTCTTCCCAACATTTGCTTCTCACAAAGTATTTTTATGAGCCCTAGGAATATGTTTCTTGCATCATTTCTTGAATGAGGGCTTCAGTCCGCTAGAGGCAAGGAAATCTGCCTCCTTGCTGTTTCCACGGTGGTATTTTTAATGAAGAAGTTTTCTGCGAGGCTCTGGTAGGCCCCAGAATCTAAAAGGTTGATGAAGAAGTTTAAAGGTTCTTGCAGCCAAGCCTGGCTGCGTGTTTAGGTTTATGTATGTGTTTCCTGTTTCTGCTGCACGTTGGCTTTCTGAAGTTGCTGTATCCTCTTGCGTGCCAGTATTCCTGGGAGAATTCATGCCACAATTCCTCCAATCTGGCACCGGTCTGCTCCTCGCTCGGTGTAGAGAGCGTCCTCGAGCGCATTGTTAGGAATCTTAGCGTGGAAAACACTTGAGATGTGAAGCTGGAGATCATGAACATGCTTGAAAAGCAGAAAGATTTCCTGGACTATTAAGTCACATTGTTTTGAATGCAGCAAAGGAAGTCTGTCCATCGGCTGGGCCTGTCTGTGGCACTAGCTCAGCTCTACCGTGCAGAAAAAATTCCGTAGCACTTTGGGATCGTGCATTTCAACTGCAATGTATTGTCCAGTTTATCTAATGGGTCTGGCATGAATTTTTAGGTGTTAATCTTGTTGCAGAGCTAAAGGCTGAGAGGGGACACCGTCGGTAATACAGAAAATACTTGGTGCACTTAGAATGCATCTCCGAATGCCTCCGAACAGACCGTGCTGCCTCTCAGCTGGAGGCTCCCACCCAAAGAGTTGACTTTGAAAAGAAAAGACAGACAGCAGGTCTTTTGCGTCTCCCGGTTGCTGCGGACCGTTACCTCCCCTTGAGACTCTTTTACTTTGTGACCCGCAGTTCTTTTGTACGTTGCAACTCCGTTGTGGCTTCAATTTGTTCTCGGCCCATGCAATAAAGGTGGAGCGTGCAGGACCGCACACACCATCTCCTGAACGAGTTGGACATTATGGGCAATGCTCAGAAGGTGACAGACCAGCCGTTGTTTTAAAAACAAAGGCAAGCCTTTGGGATGATTCCAGAGTACAAATCTCACACTCAGTTGTTGCTTTATTGCCACCACAGGCGGTTGATTTGAAGTCGATGAACACTGGTAGATTGCCTTTTAGTTTGTTTAAGCAGACATGTTTCTTTCATCCCCCTCTGAAGCTTGGGAAGAAAACAAAACACTGTTTAAAAATTGCTTAGAATAAAGCTGCTGTTCCAACAGTGGAGGGATAAACACTCTGGGAATAAAGGAGTGACAGGAGTCATTTAAGGAATCATCTTTCCTCGGCACCAGTGGACGTGGCCACGGACACCGCCGTATCATGGGGAGCACGTGCAAGCACTGCTGTCTCTGAGCAGCTGAGAACACCCCCTCGAGTGTTTTGCAGGCCAGTGAGCTGTTTTCCTTTGGTGTGTAAATATTTTGGCAATAGAATACAGGGACGTTATATCCGTGTGTGTGTGTCTGGGAGACTCTCTATATTTATATTATATATTGTATATATATATATTGTATATTTGTTTTGTGTATATATATATAGTATATTTATACATCTCAAAGGAAACTGTCTGTACTTGTGACTGAGACCACTCTGAGAAGGTCTTCCCTTGCTGTCCTTCACAGGAGGCTGTTACTTGACAAGCTCTTACGAAGCACTTTCACCAATCAAGAACTTCCAGGAAGAACCAGGCACACAACCGACCAGTTCAGAGGCCAGAGCTACTCTCCGGCAGTGGCACCAGGAGGAGAACAACAAACGGGACAATACCTTCAATTGACGATTTTCAGATAGCGCTTAGGGCTGAAATAAAAATTGGGGTGATTGTGTTGTTGGCAATTGCCACTTGAGAAGTATGATTCGTAGCAAATTCCCTTGAGGCCACAGGCGGGGTGAAACAGTGCTGAGATTAGGGCTGGCAAATTTGCCTCAGTTCCGAAGTCTTTGCACTTTTTATCAAACAGTTTCATTATGCCGGTCTGAAGGAAACACTAAATAATAGAGGTGTATTACCTTTCCTTTTAAGTCCTGTAGAGCGAGGACAAACTGAATTGTACCTTAGATTGAGCTTTTTTGTGTGCTTTACTGTTCCAAAGATCAAATCCAGATTTATCAGCACAACTCCTCAGCAGCCAGTGGTGACAAATGTCA